>CAMKVN010000232.1:0-35350 GCA_946474995.1 Funneliformis geosporum | reverse complement strand
TGGATTTGTACCATTTGGTGGTAATTTTAATGAATTTATATTACCATTTATTTCAGAAATGAAAGAATTAGAACAAGGAAAAATAATGAAAGTAAATGGACAAGATGCATGGATAATAGCAAGTTTAGGTGTTGTAACTTCTGATTTACCACAAGGAAATGATACAGTTGGTGTATTAAGACATAATGCTATAAAAGGTTGTAGAACCTGTAATATTTCTAAAGAATTTCTTACAGATGATACTCAAAATATATCAAAAATATCAAGATATCATCATATTACTGATAAGCAATATATTGAGATATTAAATGAAAATAATGCATTAGCGCAAAAAAAACTTAGCACGAATTATGGTTTAAGATAACAATATAGTATTTTAAATCAGTTAAAAAGAGAAAGATACTTACAAACATCACAAGATATTTATCATGCTATAGCTGGTAAAATTGAACGTCTTTTTAAATTAACTTATGAATTATTTTTAAAAGTAGAAGAAAAAGATTTTATTAATATTTGGAAAACTTTTGAAAAACCAAAAAATTAGTCTCGTTTACCAAATCCAATTAGTCATCATGATAGTTTTATGATGTCAGATTATCTTTGATTAGCTATGATAATGCCTTTTATATTATATCAGTTTTTAAATAATTCAAGTATAAAAAATAATGAAGCTAAAAATATTCAAGAAAGAATTGAAACACGTATTGATTTAGTACCAAAATATATTATACTTTGTTGGGTACATATTGCTAAAACAATGAAAATTGTTTTTAGTAATAAATTTACTTCAAATGAATATAATAAATTACAAAAATGTCTTAAAGAAGAAATAGAAATTCTTTCAAAGGTATGTTTTAAAATTTATATAAATTTATATATAAAAATATATTTTAATTATTATATTTTTCTTTTATTTTAAAATATTAAAATAGGTTTTTGTAAATTTTGTTAATCTACCAAATTTATATATTAATATGCATTTTTTATTACTTTTATTATATGCAAAAACTTATGATACTCTTATAAATACTTAATGTGATATTAAAGAAATAGTATATTGTATTTTTAAAGAAATGGTATCAAAAACAAATCGTAAAAATTTAGATTTAGATTTATTAAAACGTTATACTACACTTTTTACAATTCGACATTTAATCGATGGTAGTATTGATTCAAAATTTATAAAATCTTGTATTGGATTTAAAAATATGCAATCAAATTTTAATCAATTATTTTTAAATTGGTATATTATTAAAGATAAATCTTATAAAATAGAAGAAAATCAAAATGATAATATAAATGGTAAGATTAAAATATTTCTTTATATTAATTAAAATTATTTTATTTTTAATATAATTTTTTAATTTTCAATTGTAGTTACATCTCCAATAGATTCTATATTTAATATTTCTTTACAAAGAAAAATGTCTAAAAAAGATTATGATAAACTTTATTTAACTTTACAAAGATTAAAAGTTGAATTATATTTATCATATAGAGATATGGGATTTAATGCATCAATTGTAAATTTTAAATTAAGATGGTATGAATTAGCAACGTATACAATTAAAGAAAATAATGATTCCTTTTGCTCTTATGCTGATCCTAATGTTTGGGTGATTCGATAGGCATTGACAATTGTGGTATCTAACAACTAAAAAAAAGAGGCATCCAATTTTTTCGTACTGTTTGTTGTGTATTGTAGTAAGATCTCAATTGATTAGCAACATCTACGCCATTCATGTTGTGATTGTAATCATTGATTACCTTAAGGATTAATAACTTTTTTTGATTTAAAGCCAAATATTGCATGCATCTTAAGAATAAAAGAAAGAAAGAAAGAAGGAAGAATAAAAGAAGAAAAGGGAGAAAAGGAGGAAGGATAGAAGGAAATGAAGGAAACAAAAGAAAAGAAGGAAAGAAATAAGAGAAAAAGAAGGAATAAGAGGAAAAAAAGAGAAGGCAGAAAGAAAGAAAGGAAAAAAATGAGAAGAATGAAGGAAAAAAAGGAGAAAAAATGAAAAGGAAGGAGAAAGAAGGCAAAGAGAAAGCAGAAAAGAAGGTGGAAGAAAAGGAAGAAGAGAAAAAAGAAAAACAAGAAGGAAAAAATAATAAATTAATTTAATAAGAATTAAACAAAAAAAAAAAATATATGAAATAAATCGTGAAAGGCATATTCTTTTGTCGTATTGGTACTAGTTTCCCTTGGTCATCATCTTTCTCGTTCCACTTCCTATTCTTTACCAACAAGACCATAAATCGTTGATAATATTATCACCGGTCTATTATCTTGCCAAAAATGGCTAGTACTCCATTTATTGTAATACCAGAATGAATGTCCAATCAAGTTTGACATTTTTATCTACCTTCAATTCTTTGGGAAACCTGAAAGCTGTTTTTCGAACGGTTCTACAAGCACCAATGCCTATTTGTTAAAGATACTGAAAAAGAGGGACATTAGAGAAATAATTGTCCATATATATATTGTATGAAAATTGCTGATACGGAAGTTGCATAATAAGATAGTGAACAAGACATCCAGTTTGATTTAGACCATTTACTTTTTCTACATCATTGGCGATAGTGAAGTAGACAAGAAAGTGTATGTGTATCCAGACTCGCACAGAAATAAAATCTTAAAGCCTTCCGGAGTTGGTTTGTTCTTTATTCTAACAGTATGAATGCTTCTCCTAGAAAACCATACCATCATTTCATCTACTGAAATGTTTGAATTTGGTGTGTAAAGTTATTTTGAAACATCACGAATTTTTGAAAGTAAAGGTTCCAGTTTATTGAAATAATTGTTAATCGTGGCTAAGGTTGCTTGTCTAAACTCATTTTGGATTTGCAAAATGGTAAAACCTTTAATTTCGCCTAAATTTTTACTAAGTGTTTGATATAGTTTCGCCATTTTTATAAGCTTTGATATAGTTTTACCTTTTTTCAAATTTCGCAGATTTTTTAATAAGGTTTTAATATAATTTAACCAAGTTTTACTTTTACCATTTAGACGTCTGTCTAAACTCTTAATTTCGTCTAGCAACCTTAATCGTGGCTGTAGGAGAAGAGATATGTAAATATCTCTTGATTTGTTCAAATAGTTTTAATGACATTTGTTTGAAAATATGATGAAGAGGAAACTTTGAATCTTTATATCAATATTGATTAAGTGAGGGTAATTTAAAGAGTCCTTGATAGATAACCAGAGCTATTCAGATAATAAGCTCTTTACTATCGATATTTTGTCATTTTCTACTAACAGCGTCAGCGTCCTTTGTTAATGCATACAAATTTGTATTAACAACTATTGTGTCTAATATAGATTTTGGAAAAAAAAGAAGAAAAAGGTTGATAGGTTTAGAAAAATCAGCTTCATAACGGCAAATTAATAAATGCCTGGTCCGGTGTAATGATTTTGGATGAATAAATGTTCAAAGTTAGGAGGTGGTGGTAATTATACAGTTTTTGCTAGTCTGCCTCTACTCTTATAAGTACTTTTCGTGTCCTCCTCTTCATTCTCCTCAAAATCTGATTCAACAAAATGTTGATGGGACGTCAAAAGTAATGTATATTCTCCCTCTTCATCAAAATGTTCTTCAAGAGGAAATGAAATTGGGGCTGAAACACTTGGTCCTGCTGCAGAAGACATGGCATTAAAAAAAGATTAAATTTAATGATCGATCGGTAAGTTAATACTGTAAGAGATTTTAGATTATCATTAAAAAAAGATTAAATTTGATGATTGATCAGCAAGGTGATACACTTTTATTATTACTTAGGAGGGGGGTATTATTAAGAAAATCACATGTGATTATACAAATGCTCATCAAAACCAATTTCTGCAGGCGAATTTACCCGCTAGACGGTTTAAGAAATAATAAAAATGGTTCTTATAAATTGCTTAGCTGAAGAAACTGATCTTACTTAAGTAGTACTTGATACAGGCGTTGATGTATGTTGTGTTAGTGAAAAATATGTTAATGAAATGGGAATGGTATATGAAAAAGATGATATCAATTCTAGAGTAAATAGAATTTATTCCAAATTAGGGAAGATTAATCTATTTTTTACCATTAATGATGACAAGAAGTATAAAAGCATACCCATTAAATTCATAGTTGTCGAATCAGATTGGTTAGATTATTTTTCTGATTTAATCTTGGGAATGCCATAGTTACGAAAAAATGATATAACTTTGGATATATGTAGTTTAAAACTATTATTAAAAGATAATTTTGTGATCCCATTTGAAAAGTAAATTACATTTTGACACTATCTGATAGTCAGATATGAGTTATGACTGATTTTTCCTATATAACAGATAACCTAGAGTAGTGATCATTTGCTCAGAAGATTTTTTCGATTGAAAATATTCAAATAATATAAATGCATACAGTTAATTTATTAAAACGAGATCTAAAAAATTCTTGCAATATGAATGAAGTGTGGAAAAGAGAGGTGAATCTTGAATGATCCAAAAGAATGGATTTTTTATTTGGGAAAATAGTTTAAGGCAATTATACAGTAAAGGAATATTATTCAAAATTGAAAGAGTGTAATTTAAGCAATAACTAACCAGAATGGCTTTTTAAAAATTAATTTCTCAGAGGATTATCATCTGAAAATACGTTTAAAGTTTTTATGGATGTTTACAAGCACTTGTAATAGTCTGGAATAGCAATCGGCCAATTTATTTTTTCGATTAAAAATATGATAACTATAAAAACGTTCCATTATGAAAATAGATAACCTGTTTCCTAAAGGAAATGATACACTTAATTGGCTGGATCAAACACTTTCTCTAACTTCACCAGCATTGAAACCTGAAAAAGGTAAAGATAACTTAACATCAGTTCAAGATGTCCAATTAAAAAATGAATTTTTTGAGATATATAAGAAATATAAAGCATATACTTCATTATCAGGTTCGGACTTACGTAAAGCAGAGATGAAAAAAAGATTTCTTCAAAGGCCTCAATCAGGAGACAAAGATCCAGTTTGCCTATATAGAACCTTCAGATCCTTTCAAAGGGTTATCTGAAATTTTAGTTAAATTAGATGTTTTATATTATCTAAAATTGCAAATACTATTCAGCTAATTTATTTTTTCGTTTGATGATACAACATATAATATAAATTATTTATAGCATATACAAGTGTTTTTAATATATAGGAATTACTAGAACATATTTTACATTTTTTATCAATAGTTAAATTTCTCTACCCACTCTATTTGTTTGCTAACTTTGGTATAGATGCAGTACTCCTATTTTATGAAAACACATTGAGCTAAAGAGGAGTAATGCATAAAAAATTTTTATGAAAATAATATGTGAGAAGCAGAAGCCAGTTTATTACTTAAATGAAACTCATCTAGAAATTCTAGATTAACATCTTTCAGATAAAAAATTTAAAAGTATTGTAGGCCTGTTTCAAATATAGTTTATTTAAATTTATATCATAGTGTGAGATTTACTGATAAAACAATGAACCAAATAGCAGAATCATATCCCAATCTGAAGTACCTCAACTTAGAAGGGTATAATGGTGATAGATTAATAACTAATAAAGGTTTATATGCAATCTTAAATTCATGCTATAAATTAGAATATTTGAATATTTCTAGTTGCTAAGAATTTTCTGAAATAACAATTTGGAATGTTATTCATTCTTGTCTGAGAATCCAAGAATTCGTTATTTACGAATGTAATAGATTCAATATAACCATCAAGGAAATTGAATTATATCTTAAAATAAAATATATTAATTCAGATACCGCTACCCGATATTTGAAAAAAATTGGCTAGAGTCAGATGTGTTTTTCTAGCTCTTCTTCTGAAAGTTCCAATTTATCTGAAATTCCAAATACTGTATCAAACATCAGAATCTGCTATAAATAACATTTCGATCAGCATAGTCTACATATGCAAATCACTTGTTTTAGATATGAATACTGACCAGATAATTTATTTTTTTCGATTAAAGATACAGAGTAAATTATTTATGACGTATTCAAGCATTTTTATTATACCAGAACTATTAAAGCGGATTCTATATTTCCTAGTTTCCTAGCAGTAGATAAGACACTGTATCCTGCTCTATTTGTATCCTAATTATGATACAGATGCAATGCTTTTATTCTATGAAAACACATTGAGATAAAGGAAATGACCTGAGATATAGGCATCATTTTTCAGAAAATTATAATTATTGTATAAGTGATCGTACTTGATAGAAAAGATTTGTAATAATATTGTGTAAAAAGCATAAGCCAGCTTATGTCTCAAATACAACTCATTTAGAAATTACTTTTCACCATTTACTTTTAGATAAAAAAATAAAAAGTATTATGAAAACATTTCTGAATATAATTCATTTAGATTTCAAAGATAGTATAGGTTTTAGCGATAAATTACTATTTGTAATAGTGAAATCATATCCTAATTTGAGATATATTAATTTGTGAGATACTTAAATAACTGATAAAGATTTATATGCAATTGTGTGAACATGTTATAATTTAGAATATCTAAATATTTCTTACTACAATAATATTAGCGATAAATCTTTGTTTGAAATCACAGAAAATTATCATGATTTGCAAGAGTTTTATTTTGCCGAAACACGTTAGATCATAAATAGATCTATAAGTTGCATCTTAAACACATACTCAAATTCATGAAAACTTGATATTGTGTTTAGTCGTGAAGATATTAAAGATGATAGTACTTTAATACAAAGATACTTTAATATAGAGTATCTCGATTTTAGTAGTACTATGGCTTTATGGAATGATATATTAATTATAGCCATTATTAAAAGATCTCTGAATTTAAGACATATAGAAATCAGTAATAATAATATTAATGATGAGATTACTGAAGCGCTAGCTCATACTTGTCATAAATTGGAATATCTCGATCTAAGTTGCTGTTTTTATATAGTGAACTATCAATTTGTAATGTTATTCGTTCTTGCCTAAGATTCTAGCTTCTCGAACTCAAATACTATAATATTACCAGTATGACTATTAGAGAAATTGCTCGCTTATGTTTCAATTTTAAATTTCTAGATTTGGAAAGATGTGAAAATATTAGCAAAAAGCCATGAATTAGCTTAATCAAAACATTCATATCAATAATTTTGATAAAGAATACTGCTCTAATTTAGAATCTTCAAGCTCTGACTCTGAAACTGAATCAGATAATAAAGATGTTCATAGTAATAATATGTCTCTTCCTATATTTATAGATACGATTGATACTACAAATGATTTTATTTTTAAACTTTTTACTAAAAGTAATGATCATTATCTCAAAAGAATTTGCTGATCAATGCACAGTGTTTGTCTCTTTTCGAATGAGTGAGTAAAAAGGAATTTAAAAAATTTTCAATAAGCAGAAATTGGAACAAATCCCAAAATTCTTAACCGGTTGGCCAAAATTTCTCTTTTTTTTCTTGGCAAAAGTTGCTGATCATTGGTCAGAATATCATGTGAATTTTCAATTTTGAATACTAATGTTTATATTACACAGATATGCAAACTGAAATAGATCTATTAAAGCAATATATTACCAAACTTGAGGCTGAGCTTGAGACCAAGAATTCTGAGATTTCTGAATTTAGAAAGAAGCTTGCTGAATTTGAAGCCAAGGATATTGAAATTCATGAACTTAGAAAGAAGATTGCTGAGATTGAAGTCAAAAATGCAGAGCTTATAAAGCAGATGATGAAAGAGAATAACAGACGTGATGCTAAAATCGAAGACAACACTGAGCTTGAAGCTAGAATTTTAAAACTAGAGCAGGATCAGGCAGAAAGAGAAGCTAAGAAAAATCACAAATTTCAAACAAGATGTGTCCAGATAGCTAACGAAATTTTTCATGAGGAGCCAATAATTGAGTATCACCTTTCTTGAATAGATTAGAGCTTGATGTCTTCTTCCAAAAATATTGAATTGCATTGGAAGTGCAAGGGGCTCAGCATCGGCTTCATAGCACTAGCTAGTATAAGGATGTCAAAAAACTCGAAGACATTGTTAATCGTGATCGGCAAAAACGATGTATATGTCAAGATAATGGAATTTTCCTTCTAGAAGTATGGTATGACGAAAAACCGGAAATTGTTATTCCAGAAAGAATACAAAAAATTAAGGAGTTCGTTGATCAAGCATCCAAAAGTTTTGATATCCTATAATCAATAGTCTTATAATACATGTTTAATTAGCAGATAAATATATTGTGTATCACAGTTAAGGTCCCGATTCTTAGACAGGCGAAATTCTGAGGCTAATCTGGGCGTCTTTTTTAAGCGATGCAAAAATGAATTAAAAAAAATATGTTCTTATCAATTATGTCCCATTAGCACAAGCATAGAAACTTTATCACGTACAGCGGGTTAGTCTGTTTGCTTTAGCATTTGTATTTATTTTTTTTATCACTCGCATGCATTAATAAAGTACTGTGAAGATTCTTCTCATCTATCATCTGATATGTAAAAACTACGAAATCCCGAGACTGAGACGCGCATCACGATCTCAAAGTTTAGCACTTTATTATATGAAATATGATTTTGTAATCTGGCGTGACAGATATCTATATTAAATCAGTCAGATCAATATGTGCGACATTCGATTTCTCATATCGATATATATACCCTTTCTCTGATTAAGCAATTTGTAATACCAAAATGGATGCACTAACGACCCTTAGAATGGAAATTAATCGTATCGGTTTCAGTCTAAATGAACAAGACACTTTGTGCAAATACTTCACTGAAAACGTAGAAAAAATAAATGTCGTCGTATCTTTTTACTTGACTACGTGACGGATGATGAGAAGTGGGGTTACCTGAAGTCCTTAATATCCACGCCTGGTATGTTACATTCTTGCCCACACTGTATCATATTTGCCAATAATACCAAATACTTACTTTTTCTTATGCTTTTCTTTCCTGCTTCTTATCGTTAAACCTGCTCAAAAAACACATTCGCATTATCGTAGAGCAACCCGGTGGTGGTATGTAAGTTGTAATAAGTTTTGTCAATGCAATTGAACGCGACCTGGCTTAACCCTTTTCTTTATTCTGATAGCCACCCATTGATCTACTTCCGTGGAGAACCTTACGCTTGATCTTGGGCAACTGGTATTTTTTTTCGTGAATTATTGTAATTTTGATATGTTATACTCACAGGAGATTGTTCTAGAACTTGTCAGGAGGCACTAGCGATATGAGCACAACATTTTCTGATTTATTTTCTGGTCTTGTAAGAACTATGGAAGAAAACTCAAACAAATAGGTTTGCTGATTCAAATTAAGCAAGCGAGGAATTGCGGTCCTGTTTTAGGAGAATTTGAGATAGGAGGTACTGATTGTTAAAATGCAAGGTGTTACATTTTTCTTTTACTAATATCATATTCTACACACTCCAGGCTCTGTGACGCGTGCTAACGTTTACAAAAACACTATCTTTGAAAATGTTGATCAGGAATATTATCTTATTGAGACTAATTCCTACCTTAGTGAACTCCCCAATAACGTTGCTTCTCACCTGCGAAACAATCCAATTACGCAACAATCTCATCAAACAGAACCGGCAGTTCAAAGATGGTTCAACAATTTGTTGTCTCAATTTGGCTCAAGATGGGGTGATTTCGTCGCCAAAGATACACATGATGTAGGGTATCTCAACGGACTAATGCCAGACCTCAGCGTTTTTAAGACGGAAGATGTTGCAGATAATGCTTGTATTCCCATGCTAGTTAAAACGATTATGGAGTTAAAGAGAAGTACTGGCTTCTCTAATGAAGAAAAGGGACAACTTTTGGACTACCTTCGTGTTCTCACTCGACAACAACCATTGCTCAAACTTTTTGCAATATTTTTGTCAGATGGAACATACTTTTATATGATGTCCTATAATAGGAATATTAATAAGTATCAGGAGTTTGAAACCAACTTCAGGATAGGATTGCGACTTTTTTATACATTTATCCTTCGAGGATCAGATTATGTAAGAGCTTTCGGATCTAGGAGTGTAAACTTCCGGTCACAAATTTCTAACACTCGTACAAAGCTCATTGGAATACGTCTAGAGGAGTTTTTAGGCGAAGGATCATTCGCAAATGTATATAGGATCAGGTGAATGATAGACCAGCCGTCATAAAAATAATTTCTGATCCAAATGTCTTAGAACGTGAGGTGGAAATGCTGAGATTTTTGAATGGTTCAAACATCCAGAACATTCCAGAATATGTCGCGCATGATGATAAAAATATTATTATTTACCCAGTTTGTAAGCGAGTTGACAAACGATTTCAGGCAAGTCATGCTAGAGGACTTTTACAAGTTTTAGTAAAAATTCATTCATTGAAAATTTATCATCGAGATGTACGACCATCGAACATCATGTTAAATACTGAAAATAATTCACTCATCCTTATTGATTGGGGGTCGGCAGTTCGTGATCCTACTGGCGAAGTAATTTATGAGGGAACATCCACATATGCTTCAACTGCCATTTTTAATAATGATATGGGACCCTACAATCCACAATCAGCAGACGACTTACATTCATTCGTTCGTATAATGTACGTTCTGCTCAATCCATTGAGGAAACATAAAAGTTTGAAATCAAATGCAGAGATTAATAATTATTGGGATCATGAACTAAATGATCGTTCATTCCGGAAAGGAATGCTGACTGCAGTAGATGAAAATAATATTCAAGAACTAAAAAAGCTTTGTGATATCTTTTAAAATATATTTTTAAAAAAATTAGTTCAATGTGACATGGGGTTTTTTTGCGATTTTATTTTTTCTCAAATATTGTAATTTCTTTTTTAGATAATCTGTAGAATACATCTGTAATAATTAGCATTATTAAAATAATAGAACTTATTCATAGAATTTCTGTTATTTTACTGCGTCAATATTTATAGTTTGATATTGTTATTTAATATTCTATATAAATGTCAAAATTCTTTCTTGGCAAGTGACCATAACGGAACGCGCACGTGATTTTTCATCGATGATTATTTACTGCCTTCTGAAACACAAAGTTAACGGACAGGTGATCTAAACCGATTATGCAATTGCCGAAATCATAAAGCATAAAGTTCGATAATGTACTGCGCCATGGATTTAATCCATTTTTCTACGAGCTAGTCCAGACTCTGCCATCATTATTTCTTGTGAAAACGAGAACGTGATAAGAAATCAACGATACATAGAAATCTAAATCAGACCATTTAGAATTAGAAAGTGAATGCTTTAATCAATTTGATTTCACATTTAATCGTAAAGATGATTTAATGATTAATAAACAACAATTAATTTTGGATCAAATGGTGCTTGAAAAAAAAGAAATAATAATAAGATATTGATCAAAAATTTAACGATTTAGATGACGAAGTTTTATTAATCAGGCATCAAATTCTCACACCCTTATTTCCATCAAAGGGCAAAGTTTTACCTTATGCTAACCATCTCATTGAAGCGGCAAACAATGCCACAAATCAATTAACACCTTATATAACAATTCATTGGAGAATGGAAAACAGTAAACGAAAATGATGTCGATTTGCGTTAAAAGTTTATCAAATACATTAACAAATTGCAGAAGGATATTGATGTTTATAGAATTTATTTGGTGACGGATTATCCGCTAGTGAATGCGGGTAGAAAGAAGGCGCAATCATCAACATTTCATATCATATCTGAACAACATCATGATGCGATTAAATTATTAAACAGAACATTTACTTTAAATACTTGGGCATCAATGAAAGCATTGGATGTTCTTTTTAAGAATTTAATGAAGAATTTAGAGGTAAATTAGTCATAACGAATTCGAGTAATTTTATTTCTGGGCCTAAGTGGTTATATAGGATAGAAAATTCCAAAAAAAATTGATGAAGAAAATTAATACAAAGTGAAGACAGAAATAATTGATTTACTGACTTTACACGTTGGCCTTTAGGTAAAGAATAAATTTCTAATTACTGGCTTTTTTATTTTACATTTTTATAATTGATTAGGAAAATCTAATTATATAAAAGAAAATGATTTAGTAAATAAATAATTTAAATATTCAGCGAAACTACCGCACATTAAAAAAAATAAAAAATACAAAATTTAAATAATATGTTATTATTATAGCATGGGGCACTAAAAAACAATTCCACCCCATAAAACTAAATAAAAGTTTACTTATATGAACTAACACTGAATATGACTAATTTTTATATTAACTTTTATACTTTTATTCACGTGAATTTGTCCAAAATTTCTAAAATCATCATTTTCACCGTTTATTGGTTTGTAAAACTGAAATATCCGGTTGTGTTTATTTTACTTTACGTCTAATAAGAAATATTGTGCAACATTAATTATTAATCACAAAATTTTATTTTTAGCAACGATAAAGTGATACGAAATGCAATAATCGTACGTTTTTTCTAAATTGTAATACTTAGAGTGAGGAATACATTAGAAAAGTTTCGAATTGTTTTTTATTTAAAGTTTTAAAGAAATTAATAATTTAAATTGTAAGTCAATTTTATTATAATAAAATCACAAAAAAAAAAGTATTTTTTTTTTAAAAAAAAAATTAATCTGTTTCATAATTATAAGTTATTTCTGTCCTACATTGCACGAGAAAAAAAAAATATAATAAAAATTAGCGTATTTTAAGTTTCAAAATTTGCACCTTGCGAATTTTAAATAAAATATTTTTTCAATAAAAAAGATTTATCGAGTAAAATATATAAATATGAGTAATGAAAATAAGTAAGTACTGTACCAATAAATTAGCTATATTTGTTTATCTTAACGTTAATGAATATAATTTTTTATATTTGAAAGAGCGGGAAATAGTGAAGTTGTTGCTTCCCAATTCGAATGTCTAGAATGCAACCAGCCATATACAGGTTATAACAAATGGTGTAAAAAATGTAACGCTGAACGATTTCAGAAGATTTTTTTTTATTGGACTAGTGGAAATGAATTTATTGATAGTTTTATTCAAGAAACGCAACTGAATGCTCAGAATAATATAACTATATTAGAATGGATTCCTTATGATAGACTTAATAATATTGAATTTCTTGCTGAAGAGATACCTAATATCATGTATAAAGCCACCTGGTTAGATGGACCGATTCATAAATGGACTTATGATGAAAAAAAATGGATTAGAAATTATAATAAAGAAGTAGTTCTTAAATATTTCAACAAGATTTCAAACATAAAAGACGAATTTTTAAATGAGGTATAGTTTAGATATCATTATTAATTATATTCTTAATTTATTGTAAACTAACTTCCAATTCATTTAAATAGAAGTATAAGTATTATTATCATTATAAAAATTTATATGGATTATCACAGGATCCAAATACTTTATATTACATAATAGTAATTGACTATAAAAGTTTATGTTTTAATTGCTATACATATATATTTATAAGATGTAATAAATGTGATACTAAACGATTTCAACAATCCTTTCATAGTTGGACTAGTAAAAATGAGTTTATTGATAGTTATATTCAAAAAACTCAATTGAATACTCAGAGACATATGAAAGTAATGTTAGAATGGATTCCTTACAATAGACTTAATAATATTAAATATCTTGATCAAAGCAAATTTAATATAGTCTATAAAGCCATTTGGTTAGATGGACCTATTTTGGAATGGTCTTTTAATAAAAAAAATTGGATTAGAAATGAAAACCAAATAGTAGCTCTTAAAAGTTTTAATAATTTATCTAATTTAAAAGATGAGTTTTTAAATAAGGTATGATATTAATAGTTTATTAGCTATAAGAATTATTATAAACTGATTTTTATTTATTTTTTTAAATAAAAATATAAGTTTGATTATCATTATAATAAATTATTTGGAGTTACTCAAAATCCAGATACATTAAATTATATAATAATCATGAATTATAATAATTTATGTTTAAATTGTCATATTTATATGTTCACTAGATGTGAAAATTGTGATACTAAACGATTTCAATTAGCCTTTAATAATTGGAGTAGTAAAAATATATTTATTGATAATTTTATTAAAGAAACTCAATTAAATATACAACATATCAATCAAGCACTAGAATGGATTCCTTATAATAAACTTAAAAATATTGAATTTCTTGATAAAGGAGGATTTAGTATTGTATATAAAGCTATTTGGTTAGATGGACCTATTATTAAATGGTCTTATTATAAAAATAAATGGATTAGAAATAAGAATAGAATGGTAGCTCTTAAAAATCTTAATAAATCTTTAAATTTAAATAATGAATTTTTAAATGAGGTATTTTTATTTTTTTTTTAGTTTAATTTAATTATAATATTTTAAACTAATTTAATTTTTTTATAGTGGAAATATCATTATAATTGTAATAAAAATTCATCAAAATTAATTCGTTTATTAGGATTTACTTATAATCCGATTACTTTAGATTATATGATTATAATGGAATATGCAAATAATGGTAATTTAAGAAAAAATTTACCAAAGATAATTAAATATAATTGGTATCATAAATTATTATTATTAATTGATATTATAAGTGGACTTAATGAAATCCATAATTTAAAACTAGTGCATCAAGATTTTCATGATGGTAATATTTTAAATTGTGGTACACTTGTTTATATTAGTGATTTAGGCTTATGTCGATCTGTAGAATCTTCTTATAATAAGAATGAAATTTATGGTGTTTTACCATTTATAGCACCCGAAGTTTTAAGATATAAACCTTATACTTCAGCAAGTGATATATATAGTTTTTCTATGATTATGTGGGAATTTATATCTGGAATTCCTCCATTCAAAGACAGGGTACATGATCGTCAACTTTATTTAAGCATTTGTAATGGTGAACGCCCTGAAATTATTGAAAATGCTCCACAATGTTATATAAATTTAATGAAAAAATGTTGGAATGAAGATCCACTAAAAAGGCCAAATGCATTTGAAATTATTAAAATTTTTCGCGATTGGATTAAAAATAAAAATGATAGTGAATTTGACATAGAAAAATCTTTAAAGCAAGAACAAACTAATATACCTATTATTAAAACATATTCACAAGCATATTATACAAGTAGATTATTAAATTTTACTGAACATTATGATAGAATTTTAAATGAAGAGGAAAAGGAAATTTTTGATTATAAAAATGATTAGTATAATAAATAATTAGTCCGCGAAGGACTATATATTTCTAGACACGCATTGACTCAGTATGTCGCTACAATATTGTATCGATACGTGATTGGTTACTTGCGTTACATTTGCTCCGGACTTAGCATCCCGTTCCCTAGTATATTTAAAGATTAGTTCAAAACCTTTAATTCAATAAATTATTATTACTTTATAAAAAATTGATCAAATAATTTATTAATCTTTATAAACCTAAAATAGTCACATAAATATTTTGAATTCTCAAAATACAGTAAATATGGTAGAATTAAAATAATTAAAATAAATAATAAATTTATATTGCTAAAAACATTTAATCTTAAAGAATAAATAAAACCAATTTTAATTAACTGAATTAAGTGACACAACAAATAAGTTTACATATAAAGCACTTAAAGTATTAAATCGATTAATATATGCTATTAAAATCGAGTTACGAACATAGTAAATCATAACGGAATAACAAATATTAGAGGTTAATGATCATTCAAGAAGAAAAAATTTTACCTGATAATAATATTGATGAAATATATACCTAATCATCTTCGGGATGGCAAATCAGCTTACTTGATATAAAGAAAAAAAGTGTTTCGATGAAAAATATATCGTTTATTGAATCTTTATGCACAAAAATCAAATTGCTTAAAATAAACAAAACGAATTACCAAGCTAAAAAAGCATTTATCGCGTATCTAATGAAAAATATAAATAAAATGTTCGTTCTGGAAATAAAAAAAAAAGATGAAACAAAAAATGAAACAAAAAAGATATACGTAATTCCAAAATAATCGAACTGTAATGAACTTAAAAGCAATGGAACTTTTTGAATGATGTATTACCACTTTTCATTAGAATTACCTGCTCTTGAAGAATATGAAGTTGGATATGATATTTTCTTAGTAGATGATTTTTATGATTGTCCGCCAAAAAATCGCTACTCCATAAATAACATTGATTAGAATCGATTACTACGATTATCTTTACATAGCCATTATTTAGAAATCTAAACATTTTTTATTTTGAACTAAAAAAAAATTATAAGTTCTTACTAGAGCGATTCCCAAAGCAAGTTTATTAGAGCTGGTTTGGCTCGCCTAATGGTTTATACGACAATATCATGATAAATGGCCGCAAACCAAAGCGCACTGCAGAATCCACCAAGAAATTAGCCAAGGATTTTATAAAATTTATTGTTTTTAGGCGGGAAGATTACATTATTATTATTATATTTAATTGAAGACGGTAGGCGGCCGTCCGGAAGTTCAGACCGAAGATTTTATTGCATTCTAATCATTCTAATCGTTCGCAGATCAAGTTGACCAGAAGAGTGTGATAATTAAGTTGTGCGATATCATCTATTGTAAAATGAGAAATAAAAGTAAGTCACGAAAAATTGTGAATTTCAGGATATGAAATAGAGAATACCAATGATCATCTTTTTTTTTCGGTATTTTCGAGCTTGAATGAATTCTGCAGAAAATACGAAAAAAGATATTATTGTTGAATTTTTCGAATTATTATCAACCAATCGATTGAAGTGTATAATTTACAGAGTTCGATAATTAATAGATAATGATCTTTCTAGGGATAACGTGATATAGAGAAAGAAGTAGCGACATTTCTGTTGTAGTCTTCTACAATTTCGTTTGAATTCGAAGGTAATTGAATAGAAAAATCCACTCCAAGTTCACGAGATTTTTCAGACATTGCACCAAATCCGTTTAACTGAATCAAAAGAACAGAGCCAATAAATAAAAGATTTTTTTTTTTTTTGAAAAGAGCTAAACATACTTGACTCTCAAAATTCAAATAATTTTAATTTATACGATAGTTTTTTAATTCCCTAAAATAGCGGTATACATTTAGCTGACTGATGTATTTTGAACGAAAAGAACAGTATGATATATTATGTATATATATTTATATAATTTTTTTTATGTTATCTCGATTGTGTCACTTGGTCGCAGAACGCGGTGATTCATAAAACATTAGTTGTTTTGTTTTGTAAAAATAACGTGACCTGACACAATAAAAAAAAAATATTTTTTTAATTTATGTAAAAAAAAAAAAAACTTTTATTAAAATTATTTAATTCCAAATGTTGAAATAAAATCAGATGAATTTAAAAAAGTGTATAAAAACAAAGGTTATGTGTAGTTTATTCTAAAGAATCGTATCCCGACCATAGGTATGGATCAAAAGAAATTTGTTTCATTTCTTTAATTAGATATAATGAAATCTAATTTTACAAACTGAACGAATTATGATCGAGTATTTTATTTTCAATTGACACATTCGCCCACAGAAATTCCATGCGTTCTATTACATTTTCCAGAAGCACACGCTTGATCCACAAGACAATCAGCAAAAGGACGGTCATCACTACTGTGACATTGATTTTTGCCCGAAATCATATGAGAACGACAAATTTGAGACTTGCATTCCCTATCTCTAGTACAACTTGATCCAATATCAAGTCCACTATTACGACCTGTAAAATAATAACAATAAATATTTAGTTAAATTCTATAATGAATTATCATTGAAATTTTCGTAAATTTTAAGAGCCTTGTAAATTTGCAAAAAAAAGGAATAATTCTTTTAGAATATTCAAAGAATCATACCAGCAGCTTCCACTAAAATGGTAAAAAAGAGTGCTGCGAGAAGAATAATAAAAAAGTTTTTTGTCATGATTAAAGTATTTGAATTGGTAGATGGTAGAAAAAGGTGTACACAGAAATGTAAAAAGGCTTATTAATGTAAAAGATTATAATATGAATGTAATTTTTTAGGAAAAAAAAAATGTTCGATAGAATCGAGCATTTAAATAAGAAAAAAATTTGGAATCAGATATGTACACCAAAATTACTTGCATCGGGTCGGGTTCTGGGGCACGACCGGTTTCTGGCAATAAATTTGCCTGTGTCAAAACGGTTCCATGTATTGGTTAAACATTATGCAAAAGTATAGACAGTACCTTTTACAAGTTATCCGATGATCCCCAAAGTCAAGAAATTAAATTATTTGGCGAACAGCGTAGAGGTTGGAACCGGTTAATTTTTATCCGGTTAAAGATTTTCTTTAACCGGTTAATCTTAACTCGGGCCGAAATTTTAATTTCGGCCAGAATTAAGGTTTTGTGATTACAAATATTTCGCTAGCTCCGCCAAAATTTATAGTTCCGGCCTAAGTTATATTTAACCGGTTAATTAACCGGTTAAAGAATATTTTAACCGGTTATTAACCGGTTAAGGATTCAGAGACCGGTTCCAACCTCTAAAACAGCGAAAAGATTTTCTAAGTTATTAATTAATGTTCCGCTACAGGCAGATCAACACCCAATTTTTTTTTTAAAAAAAAAGACGGAACCAGATAAAGCATTCAAAAGACAATCTAGTTAAAATTAATCAAAAAAAGATTTTTTTTATTGTTCTTGCTCATCTACGTTCGGATTAAACAATACTCACATTTAAAATTTAATAAACAGACCAAGCAGTTGAGCATCGTAATTTAATATATATTGCTCACGACTTCTAAATAAATTATGTCCATTTTTAGTGCCGCAGTAATTGCCTCAATTTATAAGTTTAATGAGTGAAAAATTGAAAATTGTTCTTGAAATAACAATTATTAGGATATGCCAATTTAACTTTTCAAGCAAGTAAGCATTATTTTTAAATTAATATATTTTTTTTATTATTAAAAAATCTTAAGTAAAAAAAAAAAAAATACTCGATTTATGTTTGAACGAGTCTATATAATCACTCTAATGTTTTTTTTTTAAAAAATTTATTTTATCCTATTTAAGATTTAACTAACTGGGTATCAGACATGGTAAATTGAATAATGGGTTGGGTGGGGATTTAATTTGATTAAATCGCTTACTAATAAAATTAGTACCTACTTGATTATAATTCGTTAAATTTAAGGCAAGTCACAAATCACACCAAAATGTAGTTCGCAATGGTTCAAATGTACAATGTATAGTAGGTATAAATACTATTATGAAATGCTGATAGACATTGGGTTCTTGATACCATCTCTGAAATATTTAAAGTTTGCGACATATGGAAATTTCCTTTGTTTGCAGCACAATCTTTATCTTCTTTACAAAAATCAAAGCTATTAATAATCTTTTGAACTTTTTCTGCAGTTGGCCTGTTTGATGGATTGGAGTCCCAACACCTTTCCATTAAATCGATATATTTACTTGGAACATTTTTAGGAATTTTAGGACGTTCACCTAAACAAATATCCAAGATAAATTCAAAGTCATGTGCTTTGTCATAAAATGGTGGAAGTCCTGTTGTAATTTCCCACATTATCATAGAAAAACTATAAATATCACTCGCATGTGTATAAGGTTTTCCTTTTAATACTTCGGGTGCCATGTACGGTAAAACACCGAAAATACTATTAATTGTAGTGAATTTATGATCCTAAATCGCTAATACAACATTTATTAGGATTATTGTTTATTAAAATATTACCATCATGATGATACTTCCACTATGGTAAATAATTAAAATTTAATCATTAATATTTTTAATCAAGGAGATGAAATCTGTATTAAGAATATATACCTCTTTTAAAGATTCTTCATTTAAATTTGCTGAATTATTAAAACTTTTAAGAATGACTTCGATTTTTTTGTTCGACCTAATCCCTTGTTTTCTCGAAGTATCCCAAAAAACAAATGGTCCATCCAACCAGATGGCTTTATAAATAGTACTAAATCCACCTTTGGTAAGGTAATTAACGTCTGCTAGTCTATCATAAGGTACCAATTCTAAAACTTCTTGGCTTTTAGTTGTGCATTTCGAATAAAATTGGTAATATATTTATTTTCTTTAGAAAAAACTTTTTGAAATCGTTTAAAGTCAACGTTAGATTCCTGATGAATTTTACGTTTAGCCATAAGTTCAGCTAACGGTAATTTCCGAAATGATAATTAGTTAATACAATAAGTTCAATTATATTTAGAGTGTGAAAGGTAAAATATTTTTTTATTTTTTTTTTATAAAAATATGTACCCTTATAAACAATTTTTTGTTGTAGTACATATCTTAATATTCATTCCATTGTGTTTTCAGAAATTTTAGCAATTCTTTTATCTTGTGTTACTTATAAGACATACTGTCTTTCTTTATATAGAATTTTAACAAAGTAACTTCAATTTTAATGACAGCTAAAGAATTAAGTAACACGATGATTTATAAATTCGCATAAAAATTTATTATTTTTAAATTAAAATGATATCACAAATGTAGAGATATAATAACTGTATTTTTTTACGCGTAATTGTGTGTATCAAAACGTATATTTCTTTAATTTAAATACTGTAAATGAATCAAAAATGTATCTTTATTAAATGCGATAAAAAGTTAGTGATTTTAACAAAATTAATTAAATTTATATTTCAATAATAACAAATTTTGATGTATACATTTTTTAAAAAATTATTTATTTCAACATATCATTGTATGACAAAATAAATTATAGTATAATTTCTTAATTACAAATTACGTTTATCGAAATGATACTTTATTTATATTTAAAAAAAAAAAGGAAGAAATAAAAGACTTTCGAAATTGAAAACAAAAAAAAAAAATTGTAATAGTAAAAAATTAAAATAAAAATAAATTCAAATTAATCATATCTCATTTCATACTTCCTTTTCCTATCATTCAATTTCGTTTGAATTCTTTTCGAGACATTTTCAAATTCATTTTTGATAAAAATATCATCATATCTCATAACATAACCTTTTTTCAAAAATTTAAATGATTTCTCGTATAAAGTCACTTTACCGATAAAACTACACAAGATATCATCAATATCTAATCCTCTTAATTTTTTATGATCTTTAAATAATTCCTTGTTAAGATGTTCATTGACCAAATCAACAAAGTCATTAAATTGGGGAATTTTCACATTCATTTTTAGTAAAACCTTTTTAGGACCGGGTCCAATTTTTGCATGATAAAAATTTTGAAGTTTTATCATATTCATCATTAATAGATCGCAAGTCATCTGCCAGCCATTGAATACACCAATTTGATTGATAGATGTGATTCCAAGGTACGCGTCTTCGGTGTCTGGAACATGATCTTTCGACTTTACTTCGTTGCTACGTTTATAAATCATTTCCCAAACTTCTTTGCGTCGATCCCATATGTCACGCCAAAGCTTCACTCGGTTTTCCCAAGAAATACATGATATATCTTTAGCGGCGACCGTTTCGGCTCTTAGTTTCCTACCCTGCATATATTCGATAAAAGATTCAATGTCGGTAATGTATCCGACTTCTTTCATAATTTCTTCTCTTGATAGGTATCTAGCGACATAATATTTTAGATGAGTGGAAGATTTTGTATTTTGTAAAAGTGTAAATTAAGAAAATACGAACCGATGTATTAAAATGTTTGGAAGGAAGGAATCCTCTTTCGAGGTATGACCCTTAAGAATGACATCTCTGATTAATGATGCGTAAAATCCACATTCCCTATAGCCCTTTTTTAATAAAGAATTAATTAAAAAAAAATTAAATGTTTTAATCGAAATGATTAACACATTCTATGATGCATTACTTGTATTTTACAACCATTTGCTTCCTCTTTCTCATCTTTAACGAATAAAAAAATGTGAAATTTCCAATGAACATAATAAATGAAAGTTTGAATCCAAAATTCATTTATATTCATTCCAGTTTTAAAATGTTTTTCAATAATATATTGAATATTAAACTCATCAAAAGAGCATTCATCGATATTTGGAATATAATATTGTACCATTTTGTTTATCAAGAAAGTTTCAATGAATTAAATTTAATTTCGAATTTCGAATTGGGAATTTATAGGGCAACAATGCAAGTTTGTAAACAGGAAAATCGAACCACATGAATCAGAACAGGTTTTTTTTTTTTTTAGTAGAAAAAAATATTTCTCACATCAATCTTGATCTTTCAAACTTTTCGAGAAAATAGAACTACATATTGAAGATGATAATTAGTATCCATAATCATAACAAAATAATTATTTTCTTGAATTGATTGTCATAACACCACCTTTTGTAACAGTTCCTTGTAATATATATATAGAGATGGTTGAAGTTCGATCTCGATGCTGTATTGTGTGTGTAACACACAACAATCGCACATTTTTGAACTCGAAATACGGATAAAGTATACAAGCCTGTGATCCTTACATCATGTGTACTACCGAATTTTCAATTGATTTTAGTACAAATTTGTAACAATCTTGCTACCAGAACTAACAATATATACTGTATTATGCTATGTGATTACTGGAATAAGTAATATTTATATTTTAATTAATTACTAATTTCCGTAATTGATATTAGTTAGGGTTTGCTTAGGTCTTATGTGATTTATCGTATGATTCTAATTTGTACTACACGAGAAATGTATCTTTTTTATTTCTAGTTACATCAGCAAAGCATTCTTTAAGCATATACAATAAATAATTTAAAATTTTATACCCATATCGGCATTACTATTATCCGTAAAACACGGGTTGTTCCGAGTTAAACTATAGTCGGGTCGGGTCGGGTTCGGGTATCTCTGAAACTCGACCCCTTCGGAGCACTACCCATGCTTACACTTAATGCTTCAATTCTTGGACTGAACGATTTAGAGTTTCTCGTTTCTCTAATCATCAAAATTTTCTTAGAGCTTTTAAAGTTCTGGTTGAACAATGATTTATAAACCATAATTCAAGCCAAATCAAGTTTAAATAACAAATTGAAAATTTTGTTTCGTTTGCAATACAAAAATGCTTTCTATTGGTCTAGCTTGACCACTTTCCTCCAGATTGCTTTAATTAAAATATCTTTTTCTAAATATATACAGAGCTTGACGCCATAAATCGCTGATGATACGTTACTTTCTACAGACATATGGGAACATTTTCAGTAAAATCAAGTCATGAAGCATAGTAAATCTAGTAAATCGTATGACTCGTAATGTGATTTTACTAGAAATGCTCCCATATTGTCCTAATTGATCAAAAATTCATCGATATTACGATATTACTTTAAATACTTCCATGAAGATCGCTATAAGTTTCGTTCATTCAGTCTTTCTTCTAGATATCCTTTTTTTTTTTAAAAAAAAAGGTTAATTAGTTCAAAAACTATATTTTAGAAAATAAACATAAGAGCACAGTTATGATACCGAACATTAGACAAGTTGCTAAGTAGGCTATTTAGAATATGTAATTTTATTTTTTTGGTGGCGTTAAATTCACGACTACAAGTTTTTTTTTGTGTAATCAAAGGATCAACGATTCCTTAATATTTCAAATTGTAATTTCATTCATTTATCTCCCAAATTCCATTACATCTTGGAACTGTTCCAATTTCAGAATTTTTATGTAGGCCCAAAGTACAAGCAAAGCAAAACATGTTTTAATGATAAGAATTTGTGAACCCTAGTAAATGCCTCAGTTCCATTCCATTAACGAGGAAAGGTTCAACCAATTCAGGTTTTTTTTCCATCGACGATTTTAAAACTTGTCGAATTGCATTTTCAACACCGTTAATTGTATCAAAAAAATAAAAAAATATAGCCATGTAATTAATTACATAGATTAGATTTTCAAGAATTTTTAGTTGGTATGGAAAACTAGCTTTAATTACATTCTTTGATATCATGATGAAAATACAAGCCATAACGATAGCCAAGAAATTGTTCTCTAAATTCAAGATGCAATTTACCATACCACGACTATAAGGTATCCGAGATGTTTGATTGTTCCCGATGTATCGATCTATCAAAGGTCGCTTTCATCAAAAATGAAAAATCAGTAAATACCCAAATCAAATAATTAATCTTTAAAAGGTTATACTAAAAAATCTTAAAAAATAAATTTTCCTATCCGATGACATTCTTAGAACATGTTCGAGAAACCATAACCACTAATTCACGATTTGTATAAAACTACTAATACAGGTACATAAAAACCAGTATTTCTAACGTACATGTTACACAAGTTGATCAACGCGTTTGTAATTCCCAAACAAAAAAGTATTTTTATGGGAATAAAAAAAAGCACGACATAATTATGTACTGTATCATTATATTTTAAAAAAGATCATTTGGAAAATTTTATTATAATACGATGAATGTCGTTAATTTGTATTGACGATAAAATTTCATTAGAATTATAAAAATCCTTCTCTTACTTATAAGCAATGGTGTCCTTTAAATTTCATTGTCAATTACACTTGTAAAGTTGCATGAATTTCCTAAATTGGTTGATTTAATTGATATATTTAAATATTTAATATAATTATTAATGAATTTTTCCAATTACTAAATCACCAATTTCTAGAGTTTCAACAATATCAGATAGATTCCTTTTTCGACAACATATTTGAATTGATGAACATATTTTAAATACTATTAAATTAAAAATATTTTAAAATTAATACGAAACATGTTTTATTTTATTTATTTAATTATTTATTTTTTTAAAAAAAAACACTCGAATGTTGACACTAATTTTAATTTATTTAATTCATGTATTGCATTGGATTGGATAATGGATTTTGACCATCTTACCCGCCGGCTTTAACATAAGCATAATTCTTGTTAAACTTTGGAGAAATTATCTGCAATACTAGGTCGATAATTAATTAAATAAAAAAATTTTTCCAGAAGATTTATTCTTATTTTTTGTTTCATATATGAGCAGCCGAGTTTCATCATTCTATTTCGTTTGAATGCAATTAAAACCTTCAATATTCTATAGCAATTTAATTAATAATTAATTAATTACTTATTTTTATTTATTTTTATAAAAAAAAGATAGGGACAAAGTTTCCAAAAAGGTTTGCGAATGATTTAAAACCTTTGTTCAAAACGTGCACGTCTCACAAAATGAATAAATGCATTGCCGATCATGGATTGAACATATGGCAAAAATTTGTATCATAACGTGAAACAATGTAAATTTTTAATTCAATTATAAATTCAATTGGGACAAAAATTAAGCTTGATATCAAAATTAATTATTTGATTTATTATTTGATTTTTCTACATGCATTCAATCTACTTTCACATGGACAAATTCGTCACGTGATCATACGTTAAGGAATTTTCGGTTTTTTATTCATATTACAATGATGATATACAATACGTTAATATTACATTAGATTAAAAAAATAAGTTCCAATATTTAGTCATAATAAATAATTTCACATAAGATGAAAATTTTAAAAATAAATTAATAATTATTTGATTTTTTACATGCGTTTTAATGACGTTAAAATTTTCAAAGACTATTACTAGTGCTATTACTGTTATTTCTCGAGTGGATATTATCGATTTTCATTGATAATACAACATCATTTAACTTATCAGGTGTCTGTATCATCTGGAGGTACCTTTCCCATGTATCGGATTTTCGATACACTGGCAATGTTGTCTCTTTATTAAATGCTGGACTTGGTATTATTAATTGCGTTATACTATCAAACTTCTTTGTTGGTCCTCTTGACATCATTGATTTTTCTAGCGGCTAAATTTACAAAAGGTGGTTAATTAATAATCGATTTATTTATTTTTCCTAAAAAAAAAAGGAAACGAAAAAAAAAATTTTAATTCTTACCAGAACATTTTTCTTATTTTTCAACCATCGATTAATTATTATACCCACAGAAATCATTAAAACACCCACAACCACCAAGCTAATAATAACTGGCAGGTTGAAATTATTATTTTCATTATTTTCAGGAGAAACTATTGGAGCCATGAATTTTTTTTTTTTTTTGTCGTGAATTTGTTAAATAATATTTTTCTCGTTATCCCCGTTAGAATTTAATTTTTTTATTTAATAAATAATTTACTGTATCGTTTTATCAATTCAATATTAAGTGATTTTTTTGAGTAAATGAAATTTTATGGAAAAAAAATTTTTATTTTTAAAAAAAAAATAAAAAAAAAAAGATGAATAAAAGAGATATTATAAATGAATGTTGGGGCGATAAATAAATAAAAAAAAAATTCAATGACACCGGTACAAAAGTAACGAGATTTTTTTTTAAGAAGTTCATTTACTTTTATACTTGACAAGCAGATAAACAATTGTACGTATCACAAAGTCGGTTAAATTTGTTACCTAGTTCTACTATTCGAAACTTAATTTCGAATATTCATATAATCATTATTATATTGTCTTTTTAAAACAGTAGTTTGAAAGTTCTACAATTAAAGGGTTTGATAATTTACAGTACTTTTATGTTTTTGGTTAGGCCGTTTCTTTATTACTAATTTATTATAACTGCAATATCGGTCATTTTTTATGGGAATACTTTTTATCAATGTTATCAATAACATCAAATATATATTGTGATCAACGTGGCGAATAAGTTTCCTTAAATGGTAATTTCATATGTAACCATTGATCAAAAAAAAAAATTATCAATCAAAGATTCAACCCGATTTAAGGAAAAAATGAAGCAAATTTCAATCAAAGGGATCTAAAATGCTCTTTTTATATTGTGACAAATTATTTTACAAATTATACAGGGTTTGATGCCGCCTTTTTTTTTGTTCTAACCAGCCTGAATCACATGACTGGATGTACCATAAAAACATTCTTTATATGGGTAACAAGATTGACGCAGCACACGAAGTAATACAAATCCTTGAAGCGTATTACAAGTCAATGCGCCGATATGTATATTCTTGGTAATTAAAAGAAAAAAAGCAAATTTGTTTCTTTTATTTTGTGGGTGATCTAATATTAATATTGTTAACGTTTATGCAAAAAATTATTGGTCATTCATTGTCAGATTGATGAAAATTATTGTTTCTCGGATGATTACATTATCATGTATAATTGGCTAGTTTGGATGCATCATTTGTTATTTCGGGTGAGGTTTGTTCTATTATCTTATGTAATTTCGGGTTTATCAATCATTTGACAATTACATAATGACCACAAAATTTGTCTCATTATTAAACTTTAATGGGCTTCTTATGTGATTTACACTTCATTCCTCCTCCATTATTAGCTTGGATGTTCTTCTTTTTATTAACAATCTGGGAATGATACTAAAAGGCCTTAGCGCCGTCTTTGTCCCTTAATAATATTTTCAAAAAAAAAAGAGGTCTAAAGTGGATTTTCATGTCAAGTGTTGCATATCATTTGAAAAAAAAATTTGAATATCAAATTTCGGTTGTTGCGTGGTAATGATTTTGACGTATTTATTTTATAATGTTTCTTTAATTTTCTCATCCATATTTTCAAAAAAAAAAAAAAAAAAAATGTGGATTTATGTCACGTGTTGCATATCAGTTGTTGATTTTGAACGTATTTAATATTTTAATGTTTCTTTAATTTTCTCGTGAAAAAATTATTTTCAATAAAATTAAATGAAACCCACGAAAATAGATAGCTAGTGCCCGCAATCTATTTTTGAATTCACATCATCCGATAGAAATTGTTAAGTATATACATCTTTTAATTTATTATTTCCTATTTCAATTTCAAAATATATATTTATAAACGCAAATTAGTTTTTTAGTGTTTTACACGTATGTGAAAACGTATTCTAATCAATCCCCCCTTTTTATACGCAATTACCATATTTAAATCATCATACTTTTTAAATCAATTGTTATCATAGAATTAGAAAATATCATATATAACGACTCAGACCAATTCAACGTGATTATAAACACAAAAATTGATATAAAAAATAATATTATTTCAATCCTTCCATCGGAATTATTTCAACAATTTTTCATATTGTATAGGATAATATAATTCTAAAATTATATAGTATAAAAATCATAACTGATGTAATAAGGTAATGAATGTATTATGAATTTATTTTAGCAATATTACATGTATTAACTGCTATCACAAAAAAAAACTTACTTTTCAAGATATTTTTATAGTATTGCAGAAGGATATTTCAGAAAAAGATTCAACTGGTCGAGTTGACTATGCAATTAAAGCTCTAAACGATCTTAAAATTGAATATGTCTAGGTAGGTCTACTACTCAAGATTCGTGTTTTAAAAATTCAATAATATTAATATATGTTATTTATTAGAATCTAATGCAACTTGAAAGTGCATTTCAAACAAATAAAGAAACAGATTAAACAGATTGCAGTCATTTATTTTTTTATGTTATTTTTAATATATGAACACTTGATGTTTCTGGTTTTTTTATTACATAATGAATTAATAATATAAAATATATCTGGTATTATTGATTTATATAAAGATCAATCATGATAATCAAAAATAAAAATTATACAATTAGAATCTAAATTTCCATATAAATAATAGATTTTTATTTAGTTTATTAGAATTAGCATATTTAATTATATATCTAAACTAACTTTAAGTATCCTATTTTTTAGTATTAGTATAAATATGAGCTATTATACTAAGATCTCAATAATCAATAATTTTCCTGACAATAGGATTAGATGTTTATTCTACATAATGAATTCTATATTTAAGGGTTTACTAATTTATCCTCTAGATTCTGATTGATTGTTATAGTTGATATTAGTTAGTGTTAAAATTAGGATTATGGTTAGAACTTTAGTGATTTATCACTAGCATAATATTGGTAATATTTCAATTTTTATTAAATATTTGAGAAACTTAGAATTTTTTTGAATAATAATGTTTATTTGTTACTTTCCTATATATGTGATAAATAAAATAGATAATTATATTAGCTAATTAAAAACTAGGATAAATTAGTAAAATCCATATTTAGGCATTTTAAGGATAATGTAGTTTTAGGTTTATAGTTAGTTTCATATAAAACTATAATTCATAAAAATTTTTTAATGCTAATTATAATTTTTATATTTTATAATTAAATCAAAAAATAAAGCATTATTTTTATAATATGAAATTATTACAATCGAAAGGAAGGGAAACTACCAGAAAAATAAAAATGAATTAATGCTAAATTTGAACATATTTTAACCTAAAAATCATATTTAATATATAAAGTAAAATTGAATTTTCCAGTAGTTTCTCTCCTTTATATTGTAAAGACCTTATATCAATTTTTTTTATTAAATTAATGATATAATAGATTCTAAAATTCATAAGATTTTAATGTTAATGATAACATATTAATTACTTAGTAGGGTTCTACAATTCGATTTGATATTTAAATTTTTGATTTAAAAATCAAATCAAATATAAATTTATATTTATATTTAACTTGATTTAATCAAATTCAAATCAAGTATTCAAATATTTAATTTGATTCGAATTAATAGTAAAGTCATCTTCAAAGCTTGAGAAATGATTTTTTCTAATAAAACTATAGTAAAAAATGCCTTCGCAGCTTTAAAAATGACTTTTTATTAAGAAAACTATAGCAAAAAGCACTTCTGTGACTTCAAAAATCCTTTTTTACTAAGAAGACCATAGCAAAAAGTGCTTCTGTGGTTTTAGAAATGCATTTTTTACTAAGAAAGGCTTCGCAAAAAGTGCTTCTACAGCTTTAGAAATATCTTTTTACTAAAAAAAACATAGTAAAAAATGCTTCCACAGTTTTAGAAATGCTATTTTATTAAGAACCCTAGTAAAAAAATGTGTCTATATCTTCAGAAATGTTTTTTATTAATAAAATTGTTACAGTTTAAATGGCAGTTATTACTAAGTTTTTTTAGTAAAACTGAAGCTGCGATGATAGTTATTACTAAATTTTCTTAGTAAAACTGAAGCTGCGATAGCGGTTATTACTAAGTTTTCTAAGTAAAACAAACTATAAGTTATTTTACTAAGTTTAATAATAAAAATTATCTGTTACTAAACCTACTTTGTAAAAATTATCTTTGAAATTTTTTAGCGCAATTACTAATAATTTTATTAATTAAAACTTTAAAATAACTTTATTTTAATATATCATTATAAAAATTAAAAAAAATTATATTCAATTTGATTTGATTCGATTAAATTCAAATTGATTCAAATTGGTTCAATTAAATATTGAGTTCAATTTGATTCAATTCGATTCAATTTGAAAAATCAAATCAAATTCAAATTGCTTAAATATTTGATTTGATTTGATTTTAAGAAACCCTATTACTTAGGTTAAATATTTTATGTAAAATCCACATCTTTGTATAACTTTTTCCTAGCATGATATTATAAAAAAATCAATCATTACTATTTATAAAAAAACCTGATTTGATCTACTAATGAGTTCAATTCTCAATAAAATAAATTACACATCAATTTATCTAATCATATCTAAAATAATATCATACAACTTTTTAGAAAGCATACTACTTTAGTTTTACTTGCTGTTTTTTTTATTAATTCAGTAATTTTCATAGGAATTGCAACTATATAGTTGTTTTTTAAACAAAAATTTTGAAGAATTGTTTACATATAATACTAAAATTACTAATAAACTCAATATAAAAATTAATATATTTATTACTACAGAAATTGAAAAAACTTTTATTGAAATGAATAAAAAGCTTAATAAAAAGATAGTACTTAAATCATCAACAAATTTTTTGTTATCTTTCTGAAATTAATTCTACTTTTATTACAGAGTTTAGTAGAATTAATAATAAGTTAATGCAAGTCAGTGTATAAAATCCAAGTTAAAATTTATGTGCACAAATTAATTAATTATTATTAAAATAAGAAAATCATAACATTTTCTTATGTAAAATTACCTTTTTTATACATAATTTAGTAATAATTTGTATGCATTTTATGTTGTGCAATAAGTGCACACAAAAAATTAATATGCACATGTACACATTATGCATATAGATTTTACAGATTGATGCAGGTTTAGCAGAATTAATAATAAGTTTAATAAAAAACTTATCAGAAAAACATTAAAATTAACTCATATAAGGCGTAACAAAATAATATTATTGGTTTTCATATCCAAAATTAGCTTTTTGTGACCCGACCGCACGGGTTTTTATTTTTAGGAGTAAAAAATTTTTTAATCAAAAAAATTATATCTAGTATTTTTATTAGTTTCACAACCCGGCTACCCGGACAAAAATTTCATATGTTAAAAATTTTTTACTGCGCTTATAATATAATATAATAGACTTTAATAAAATTGATTTATTTATTAACTAACATTAATGATTTTTTAATTGATATAATCTTCGTTCTCTATTTAATAAATTTTATCATAACAAATATAAAAAAGCAAAATGGTTAATTGAATTGGTTAATCAATAAGATATTTTTTTTACAATCGTTAATTAACCAACATCATTAAATTAATTGCTAAATCAGATTTATATGGAAATATGGATCTTGTATTATATATTTTTAAGGTATTATTAATGAATTAAATTTGTACGACTTATCAACTTCTTCTTTTGATTGTACCTAAGGTTGCTTGTCTAAACTCATTATGGATTTGGTAAAATGGTTAAACCTTTAGTTTCGTTAAATTTTACTAAGTGTTTGATATAGTTTCGCCATTTTTATAAGTTTTGATATAGTTTTACCTTTTTCCAAATTTTGCAGATTTTTTAATAAAGTTTTAATATAATTTAACCAAGTTTTACTTTTACCATTAAGACGTCTGTTTAAACTCTTGATTTCATCTAGCAACCTTAACTGCGCCCCTGAACGTAAAACTCATAATAGAACTTGATCACGCAAATTTGATGAAATAGCGTATGCGAGCTAATAAAAATAAGAAAAACACGTTAAAATAGATTTCTTTTCAAACTTCAACCTATCTTTTTTTTCGACCTTTAACAAATATGCCATTTGCAAATATTCGCATCTCTAAAGGATCACAAATTCTTCATGGGTAGTACATCTATCCTATTCCTTATAAAATAACAGTAAAGGATTTTTTTTGTAAAGCTTATAATTAAAGAGCTATCTCCTGAATGCAATATTGCTATGACAAGTTCTGAAGTAATAGAACGTGTCAAGTTAAGTGAGACACCAATTTCAGTTGCAATCCAAGCTAGCCTTAATTGTAATATTATTGAACTTATAAAAAACATAGGAATACATATACATTATCAGCTTAAAACTGATAATGCAATTTTTGATATGGTATTACAGCAAAATAGCTTTACAATCCTGATGCACGCACGCTGAACTCAGTTGCATTTACCAGCTTTTTTATGACCAGACAGGACAAATCATAAGATAGCATTACGCGGTGATCTTGTTGATTTGATTCATCGTCATAGTGGAGGATGGTCTACTCAATCGTATGCTAACACCCAATGAAAGTAATTCATTATTAGCTTAACTGAGACGATTTAGTATGTTGACATGTGTAATCACCAAAAACTTGAAGAATGTAGTTATCACATACCTGAGCTTTTTCTCGAGTTTTTTGGCCATGCGAATCCAGAATCATACAAGCAATCACGAAAAACTTTCGATGCAAATGAACCTAATTTGCATTACCAAGCTCTTGCTCCATATGCTACATCATCATGGATGTTAATGGTGAATTTCGACTGGCTACGTGAAGCATTTGATAGTTATATTGTTGCTATCTCAAATTATGTCAGGTTTCTACATCATCAACATGATATTACTGCTGTAAATCACGCATCAGAAACTCCTATACGAACTATTGATCAAGTTACAACAATCAAAGTCCATAAACAAACCATTTGGGATGCACATGTTAACAAAACCAAATATTGTCATCTTGAACACTTGCTCATCGATTTACCATCATGGAAACCAGTTGATATTGAAGAATACCTACTAATTGGTCCTATGTAAGTAGATGAAAATAACATTTAAAGATTATTAGTTAGTATAAAAGACTAATAAAATAATTTGCATTACAGACAGAGAATGCGTTATATCCAGAATTTATCTCATGCATTTTCTTTCAAAATTAGAGAATACTGATTTAATTCTGGTAACAATTCTTTTAATGCAATCTCAATATGAAAAATTGATGAACAGGCTGATGAAATAACAATGCTACAAAAAAATACGCAAATTGTAAGTGAATTGCAAGCTGATGCACCTCATTTTCATACAAGAACAATGCAAATCAATTATATATGTACTTGTGATCTACTTCTCCTAAAAGCTAAGCCATCAGCACTTCAAACAATTTATCAAATGTTAACAGGTGATACCTCTACAGCTGAAACTTCAAATGAAATATTAGTAGATGAACGTATTAAGCTTGCTTTAGAACTTGGGAATTCAGAAATTACTATTGATTTATATGAACATAATAGTGGAAGACCCGGCAAATATGATGCCTTTTGGAGAACTGCAACCCAGTTTTTTGTAGAAAAAGAAGCGGATGCTGTAACTGCTGTAGATGAATGTCAGCAATCATGCATCTCGCAACTGCAATCTCAGTAAATAACCTTCTGCATCAGATGGAATACAAGTGTCTACCTAAGACACCAATTCCCAATGCACAATGGCTAAGATTACAGTTTTGACTCAAAAATCAACATGATTTAGTAGCTTACAATTTACTAGTAGGTTACCTCTAAAATTCATGGTGCAAATACGTCAACTACGAGTTTACCATCAAGATATTCACTACGTGTCAGCATTATTAAACTACGAAAAGAATTTGCTATGAAATTTCATGATATTATCAATTTGGTCTTTTTAGATGATAAGCATTGTTGTAAGGTTGGAGAACCCGGATTTCCAGTTGCTGAAGTAGAGAGGAAAAGAGAGTTGTAGTCAGTAGAGATACTACATTTGCAGTCACTGATCATGATTATACTAAACTAGGAATCATACCAAGTATAACAATGGTATGCAATATACCCGAATTGATCAATGGTGATTTTATGCAGGAAAAGTAAATATCAGGTTAAAGGATCCAATTTTTCAGCCTTCCTCATCTCTTCATCATGCAACAGAACTATACAACATATTCTTAAAGAAGAGCTTAGTGAAAAACCTGTATTTTGTCTTTATACAGATGGCGGTCTAGATCACCATTGCATATATACACGCGTTCAATTCTCATATATTTGTCTTTTTCTTGCATTAGACCTTGATTATTTTGTTGCTATCTAAACTTCACCACAACATTTGTGAAAAAATCCCGTTGAGTGTATTATGTCGATTCTGAATTTAGGATTATAAAGCGTTGGTTTGATATGATCTAAAATGAATGATCAGTCAGAGAAATTGTTAAGCAAATGTAATACCATGAATAAAATTCGTAAAATTACTGAAGAAAATTTTACCTTAAAAATGATCTAACTACAAGCCTTCAAGATCCAATTCGTTTGGTTAATGATGTGTTCAACTGCTAGTCTCTCAAAGGTGAGCTTTTTGAAACTTTTATCGCAGCATTAGAAATGGAAATGAAAAGATTCTGGGAAATGATCCAACTTGTAGATGATAGTATTACCCATGAAGACCGTACTGCAGTGCATTTAAAATGAAGAGTAAGTAAAATTAAAATTTTAATCAAATTATTTATACCAAAAAAAAAAAAATAATCAACATATCTTTATTTAAAGGCACATATACAAGAATTCTTAGACCATTGTTATACAACAAGAAATTACTTTTTCAATTAAAAAATGTGGTGAATCAGCTTATACCAATTGTCATCCTCCTCATTGTTTGCAAGAAGACTTTGAATAACTACATCATTTTCCAGATCCAATACCTAGAGAAGACTTGCATTACAAGTTATTTGAAACGTTATATGGTAAGCAAACAGTAGAAGACCATAGATCCTCGCTTAAGGATGCTAAGACGAAAACAAAGAAGGCTAAATGAAAATTAAAAAAGCAAAACATATTATGCTATTTTGCTCCTAAGTTATACGTGCGAAGAATGTTAGTATTACCATAAATTGTACTGAGTTTGAGAAGCCGCATCTTTTATTTAGTGCAAAAAAACTTTCTAAAAAGAACAAGATGATACTACAAGAATTTTTGGATACAATTTTCTATATCTGTGATATGTTATTTCTTAATACGTGTAATCTTACAATGCAGTACCGCTAAAACAACCAGATATACATGATGATAGGATTAGTCATGATAAAAGTGATCAAGAAAACATGGATGAGAAGAATGATTATGATGAAAATGAACATGAGGATTTGGATAATGAAGACGAAGAGTTTGATAATATTATGGAAGAAGAG
>CAMKVN010000231.1:0-35356 GCA_946474995.1 Funneliformis geosporum | reverse complement strand
AATGTTGCAACTATGTTGCAACATATGTTATAACAGTGGTATGTTGCAACATATTCATAAAGGCTACCATCTTTAATAATAATGTCTTTAGGATGAATTTAATAGCAAAATTTAAAGTGTTACAAAAAGTTCATAATGAAATTAGCAAAATTTCAAAATTATCTTAGTATTGTCTTATTAATTAATTCAACTCAAGATTTAAAATTTTATTGAATAGAAATGTTTGCTTTAGCATAATATTTTTGATTAACATTTATTCAAAATTAAATTTCTTATCTCATTAAGGTAGTTTTAATAACTTAGTTCTTATATGAAATATAAAAATTTAAGATTACTTAAAAATTAAAAATTTGTAATTTTAATAAAAAATTTTATGATAATCTTTTTAGAATTTACTTTTAACTATATTAGTTAAAATTGAGAATGCTTTTTTAAATCTTTTCAAAATTCTATAATTAGTTTTAGCGAAATTTTAATAAATATTTAATATAGTATAGTATCTTATAGTTTTCTTAGTTTTTGTGCAAATGCAGTGCAATGGAACAAAAATTACGTCAACCAGGTGTTTGAAATAGTTAATACTGGAAAGTTATGGCGATTTATCCGTTAAGCTGGACATTGGTTCCTGAAAAATATATTTACGATTAATTATATGGGTAACATGGAAGTTGAAAAGGAAGAGTTTAATATATTGTTCAAATATTACAAGCTCAAGTTAAGGTATTTGGTGAATAGCAATGCATTTTAAACGTGGTCTAGGTAACAATTTATGAAAGAAATTTGTTTGTTATGTACTTACATTCTACTTTTAATTCTTTTTCAGATAAGGGAAAGTATGAGTTTATTAGAAATTTATGGAGCTTTATAGAAAACTGCCAAAAAAACTTTATTTTTTTCCAAAATATTTCTATTGATTTGGTACATAATAATTGAACATTGAAGTTTGATAAAAAACATTTCTTACGCAGAAAAAAAAATTTATGCTGTGTCACTTTGACTCATGATGTTTGCTGCGATTGGTTATTATTTATTTATTAAGCAAATAATATTATCCGGTAGGTTCGTATTGTAATATAATGATTATTACTATTTGTGTATATATGAAACAATTCAATTTGTTAAATTAGAAAATTCTTTTTTTTTTAAAGGAATCGCTGTATAAACGTCCATTTTGCCATCCCTTTTATCCTAAATTGGGTACGTGTTTTAAAATGTGATGGTCGTGTGAATAAAAATACGACCTTAATAATTTACAACGTAAAAATTACTATTAAAATTCATAATTTCACTAAAGCTAATATCAAAATATTGGGTTGATAGAAGCGGTTAAAAGAAAATACAATTTGTAAAGGTGGCTTAATGAATAATTTTAACACGATTTTCCTAATAATAGTTATTCGGCGGCGAATTAACTAGATGTTGCTCATAAATAAAAAATTAAGGTAAAGTAAGTATCATGATAGATTTAGAACGTAATATGATGTAAATTTTTTTTCCCAAAATAATTGGACGCATGCATGCGCGATGTGTGACTACGCCAATTCCTTCATCGATCATTAAAATTCACCTTAAAATAAAAAATAAATATAGGATAAGAATTCCATCATTTTTTTTTTTAAAAAAATTTTAGTTTTGTTATTATAAAGATGTGGGAATTTATTTATATTTACTAATAAACAAAGAGATTTTTATATTGATCGAAATTTAAATCATGCATATTTAGTTAGTCTTAAAGATCCCTCATTCCGTGATATGCGTTCAATTTTAGATACACCAATACAAAAAAAGTTTAATTTCCAGATATAAAGGATGGCTAGATTTGTTAATTATATTTATCTAATTAAAATTTTTAGCCATTTAACCTAGAATTTGAATACCCACCCCCTTAAATGACTGATAAGCCAATAAAGAAGCCTTTTATTTAACCCTTTTCTATGATTTCCATATGATAATCATATGTGTGTAAATTGCTCACAAATGATCTTTTTTTTAGTAATGCACCCAATATTTTATTATAAATATATACATACAAATATAAAACAATGCCTATTAGTATTAAATTTCGGATCATTTAAATTTAAGGATGATAACGAAAGCGGTCGCTAACAAAATATTTCTCATGGTGTTGGTTTTAATGGTATCAATAAGCATTTTACTATATAGCACACAAAGGTTTACAAATAAGAAGACTTTATACTTTGATAGAATCTACGTAATAAATATCGAACGCCGTATTGATAGAAGGGAACGAATGACAAAAATTTTAAACCATCTTAACCTTGATTATAAGTTTGTCTCTGCTATTGACTCCAACTCGAGCGATGTAAATGCTTACTACAAGCAAATGAATGGATCTTTGACTAAAGGTGCAATAGCCTGTTGGTTAAGTCATTTGAAAGTATATCAATCGATCTTTGATGATCGGTTACAAAATGCCATTATATTAGAAGACGACATTGACATGGAGTTGGATATTGAAAAACAACTGGGAAATATAGTACAATATCTTCCTAAATCCTGGGAGATGCTTTATATTGGCCATTGTAGCGTAGAAAATTTGCGAGTTCCATACAAACATCCAAATCTATACGTTTCCACGCGACCATCTTGCACACATGCGTACGCTATCTCGTTTATCGGTGCTTGGCTACTTTTAAATGAACTTTCCAGTATCAAAGAACCAATAGATGTGGAATTAGTACAACTTATAGAACCTGGGAGGATTAATTCCTTTAGCATTGAGCCACCACTCGCTGCTCAATGGAGAGATGGAAATCCGTCGGACGTGAGCGCTAAAGATACGGAGTATGTTCCATATTATCTCAAAAAGTCAACTTTAAGATATATAAAAATCGTTGAATAACATTCAATGTAACGATACCAACGTTTTATATTTTTAATTTAAAAATTTTTAATAAATGTATATATTAAGAGAATTTATTTCATCAATAATTGTATTCCTTAAAATAGTATCCTAGTACATAATACGCATCTTCTTTGAATAAAGTACATACGAATATTATATTAAAAACGGTATATAATATTAAAATGTAGTTAAACAACGATCTCTTTTATATTTTTCTCATTATAACGCTTGAAACTAACGATGCCTTGCCCATTTATGGGTTTCGAAACTTCGCAAGCGAAACCTTTCGAACTTGTCCTTCAATGTGTTTTTAAATATAACGATAAGGGTGAAAGTCAAAGTAATCAAAAATGCGTTTAAACTTAATCAATTAAATAAATAATTTTACATACCTTTATTAGTTTTTATCACTTTTGCGGATTTCTTAAATTTTTTTTTAAAATCATAAGCCAATATAATAGTGTCTAATTTATTGATCCAATTTGACATTACTTGTATTATAATGAATTAAAAGTTCGACCTAGGATGTTTCGATCAAATCAGTTATCTTTCAAGTATAATTAAGATTAACGTTAATTTTTAGTTATATTATTGAACCCTTCTAGTAAGAAACAGTACTACAATAATTTATGAAATCAAAAACCTTTTTTGAAGATCAAATTAATTATATATACGTCACAGTTTCGCGGAGCTGTGCTTTAAAAATGGGTTACGTGAACCTTTCAACAAAAAATGAGATATTTGATTCATATTATAATATATTAAACTTTTTAGAGGTAGGTCCGGCAAAATGCTTAAATTTCTGTGTAATGTCAATCAAACATCTAAAATTAGATTTTTTATCAATGATCGACAAATGATCGACATATGGGGAAAAGGAGGTTTTGAGAAAATCGCATTTAAAGTCCCGTGATCAATTTTGCCGATTATCTCAAAAAAATTATGATTATTCAAAAAACGGACTTTATAACCTAAAAAGAAATTTCGCAAGTAGTTAATCGAGAACATTGCCTTTCCTTTGATTATTTATTTTTATTTAATTCGTAAAAATTTTATATAATTTATTTATACACAATAAATTACATAAAGGCAAAAAAAAGGTTAAATTTACGCCCTTTTTTATTAGTATGTTTATATGGAAAAATGAAAATCCCGAAAGGTTGGGCACATGATTATCACAAAATCTCAAAACTTGGCCACCTTTTGCTGTGCTGTGATGGTTCCCATATATAAAATATGGTTTTAATAGCAAAATCTCAAGTGTTACGAATTTGACAAGGCGGATTTAATAGCAAAATTTATAGTTTCATGATTTTTAATTTGTAAAAATAATTATTATAATAAAATGTTATATATATAAAATTAAACACTTTTAATAGCTCAGCTCCATATTTTCATCTCGTCCTAAGAACTTTAATATAGAGGTTGGAACCGGTTTGATTTCCGAAAACGGTTTTAAATTTTTAAAAAAAAATCCGAAGCGGTTTATTCGTTGAAATCAATATATGGTCATCTTTAATAACTATTCTTTTTTGCATCATCATTATATAATTTTCTAACAAATTTCCCGGCTTCAGCTTTGGTAATCAAAAGTCGGATGTTTCCATTCAGTATTTCATAATAACCGTTTATTTCAACCGGTTGCAATCGGTTAAAATCCACAATTTTGACTGATTTTCGTAATTCTATAAAAAAATTTTTTTTTTTTCACTTGTACAACTTTTGATTGTCATGATTGGTTAACATTCTGTACAATATCTCACGGCCCCTATCCTTTAAATGGTAAGATAATAAACCGACTTTCGCTTCGCTCCCGGTCTAATAAAATTATAATTTTTTTATATTCAATTTTATTATGATATTTTTTTAAATTTTATAATATTAAAATTTAAGTTATAACCTTTTAAATTTTAAAAAAACTAGATTATAACTTTAATAAAATTCTATTGCTGACTCTGACAAGCCGAATTGTATTATAACCCAAAATCGAGTTCATAAGTTTAATGACTAAAAGAATCAGTCAAAGGGGATGTGACACAGTTGAATCCATTGCAAAACATTAATATTGCATAAATATAAATAATAAATCCAATAGTTTTTTTTCTCAACACATTAACAACATGGAAAGAAATGACCAGGTGAAATTTATTCTGTCATTTTGAGCATTTATCTTTCTAATACTTTGCAAATTTGCTAATATATAAATTGACCATATAAATTTTTAGAATGAAAGTTCTCCTAGTAAAAATACAATTGAGCTCGACGATTTAGAAAACACTCCTAAAAATCAATCTGGACTTACTAATTTAGAGGAAAAAATTCAAGATTTTATAAAAAATTTAACTCTACCGAAAAATTTATACAACTTAAAGCTAATTTTTGAAGATTCGCAAAATGAATTTTCACCTCAAATCTTAATAAATTCATTAATGGCTTTATCAAACACCACACAATTCAATTTTTATTCAACAGAAAGTGTAGCCAGGTTAGAATTACATATACGTACATTGATAATCGCTTTAGAAAGGATATGTTTTTCACCAATACGTCTAAGTAGAGAACTTCGTGAAAGTGTATATAATTCATTGGTAAAATTTGCAGAAATACATCGAAAGACAACGCAAGTGGTAGAAGATGGATTTGAAAATAATTTTAAGCCTAAATCAAATCAATTTTCTCAACAAAAATATTTGGAACAAAATGAAAGCACAGTTAGAAAAAGAAATTATAATATTGATTTTTTGTTAATTCATTTACGTGATACATTACATAGTTTACGTGATGATGAAACTTGGTTCCAAGAATTAATACGAAGAGTAAAAGGCATACTTAAAGCTGCTATAGGTGTAGCTCCAGGAATTCTCTCAAAGGTTGCATCCGGAGTTCCTTGTCCTAATGATACTAGTTCGATATCATCAATGATTACTCAATTACGCGAAGGCTTATGCTTCAAATATCCAATTGCACGTTATTATTTTGATTGGAGGACTTTGTTGATAATTCAACATAATATTGATAAGATAATTAGTAAAAAATTTGGAGAAAAGGTTATAATGGAATATCTTTGGAGTTATTTAGAGGAAGAACAGAATGGTGTTGATAAAACTATTTTTTACTCTCAAATAAAATTTGATGAATTATCAAATAAAATCTTTAAGGCATTTAGTAATACTGGAACTTTCTTAAATGATCTTGCTGGAAATGAACCTCTTGCTTTACCACATACTTTATGATTCGGAATATTGGATCTTGCACATGATCTTATCAAAAAATCTAATCGGAAGGCTACGCATGGGCTTTGCTATTATCTAGCAATTAAATCATTTCATGAGGCACCTAGTAGTTTCATTCAATTTAAAGCAATTGAGATTTTGATTCATTTATACAATATTAATAAGGAAATATTTTCAATTATAAAAATTGATTTTGATCAATATTCTCAAAATCTAAATGAAAATTCTTTAACTTATACTTTAGAACGATTTCAAAGCTTATTAAATTTTGCTAAAGACAAATTCATTGAAGATCTTAAAATAATAAATTATGATATTGGGAAAGGAAATGGAAAGTTAAATAGTTCAGATAAAAATGTAAGAAAAGAGCAAATATCAGACTCTTGTAAAGTTTTAGATGTTATTGCAGATGAGATGACTTGTCCAATTGGATACGAACCAACAAATCAAATATGTGTTTTAAAATGTCAACATATATTGTCATTGTGTAATTTCAAAAAGTTGAAGCAAAGTAAATGTCCTAAATGTCGAGAAATTATTAATGATAACGATGTAAGATATTTATCACTAAATGCTATTTATAGGAACTTATATCCACATTTTCATGAAGCTGGATATAGTTTGACATCAATTGGAACAGAAAATTTAGAGACTCATGATAATGATTCTAGTGATTCTGATGATGTTATATTAGCTAAAAAAGCGAATATTAACAAATTATTTAAATTTAATTCAAACAAATCATTGCGATCAGTATTTCAAATTAGACTATCAAAAAAACAACATCCAGCATATCAAAATATAATAAAAGAGCTAACCGAAAAAAATTATGAAAAAGCTGAATATTGGTGTAAAGAATTTTTAAAAGATTTTCCAAAAAGTTATTCTATAAGATGCATTTTGGCATATATTTATAGAATTCTCAATAATTATGAACAAGCATATTCTTATATAAATGAAGCTATTAATTTAAAAGAAAGAAATTCTATTGCTTTGTGCATTCGTGGAGAAATACATTACAGACAAAAAAATTATTATGATGTAATAAATGACTTAAATTCTTTAATTAAAATTGATAAAACAAAAATAAAGAATTTAAATATTATACTCGGTAACAGTCGCATTTTCCAAGAAGGAAAAGAAGGAAAATATCATGTAAAAGATTATTTATCTAATTATGATTATGCTTTGAAAAGTTTTACAATTGCATTACAGCATGATCCACATAATTATATATGCCTTAAGCATTGTGCATTTATCTATGAAGAGAAAAAAGACTTTTTGAATGCTTTAGAAATGTTGAGTAGATTATTGGAAATTAACTATAAGGATTCTATAATTTTATGCTATTATGGTGAAATTCTTGTAAAATTAGGCAGATATGATCACGCTATAGTATATTTTACAGACGCAATTAAAATCGACCCCGAAAATGGTTATATTTTATATAAGAAGAGCTTCATGAATCTTTTTATTGAAAAGGATGATGAAGCTTTATCACAACTACATATGGCTTTGCAATTCGATCCATCAGATTATTACAGAGGGTTAAATTTGGATAAAATGAATATTGATTACATTCGAATACTCACAAACGATTATATCATCCGAATGATTAATGATAATCTCGATATATGTAAATCATCACTTTTTAATCATGCATTGAAAAAAAGGATTATGATAAAGCATTATTATATTTCAATGAGTTATGGGAAATGTCTAAAGAAAATATCTTTATAATCTATGTACTTCGACATTATGACAAGTTTTGGATATTTTTATATAATCATGATGTAGCTAAAACTAATACCACCATTTTCACTATTTTCGAGTATAGCGCGTTCAAAGATTTCCTATTATTTAAAGTATTTAAAGGTAAATTTAAATTTACCTTGTTTAATTGTAATAGCGATTTCTAATACATTTTTATAGCAAAAAGGATTTGTTTTTTATCAAACTTTAAACGTTCAAGAAATTCAGACAACAGGTAGATAAACTTTGTATTAAGATAATAATATGATTAAAGTCATGTTCGGATCATATATCTCGTAATTTGATTTTAATAACATATCGTCAATATAAACTTTAATAATAATATTTTATAATAGTTTATCGGGATATATATTGAATAGCAAGGATATAGAGACATTTAATTTTCCTAAAATTCTAAATACTACGTTGTCTGGAGATTGTGTTTCAACAAAATATTCGAACCTTGTTTTGTGAATTTTAGCATAGTTACAGGAAATGAGGTAATTAATGTATTACAAATTCTTGAAATACAATATTTACTATACTGACTTTTAACTTTTATATAAGGCAAATGGAAAATATTTCGATAATATGCATACTCTAGAATACGAAAATTTGAAGAAACTTGTTGGATTAGGTTGGATTGAATATACGCTTCCATTTGTAATAGAAAATGACACTTCTATAGATTATTTTGAACCATCAATTGAAATTAATAATTCTTCTAATGATATTGTAAGTATATATGCCTAGTATTATTGCTTTGTATCGAATTATCTACTAACAAACTTTACAGTTAGTAGATTATTTCCGATTTACCAAATTTAAAAGAGAAACTATTCGTTTATCACATATGGTCGACTCCTTGCCAAAATATGATTCAGAACTATCCATCCCCAAAGTATTTAATGATAAATACTTTTCAGAAGAAGTGGAAAATTTGATTGAATTAAAAGACCTTATAACTTAAAATAATTGGTGCTGTCTAAATTGAATATCAAAAATAAAAAAGATTTCATAGAACGATTTTATGTGAAATTCGTTATTCGAGTTACTTTTAAACTTGGATACGATTAATAATAATTATAATTTTTTTTTTGTTGATCACTTCAACTGCGGCTTCACGTGGTTACGCGTCTTGCATGATGATTTTTTTTAAAAAATTAGAGGCTTAATTTCTACTATCCAATATTCCATCGGATCATTTTAAATAACAAGTTATATGAAAATTTATCATTTGCATAAAATATAATTGAATTAATTACATTTTTTTTTAGAATAATTCTATAATTTTCTGGTAGTTCGATATAAATAAATATATTAATTTTCTATGTTATGGTTAAATAATATATTTTGAATAAGCTGATTAGATATTGTTAAGCATCCTTTGTTAATGTAATGCATTTCGCTTGATTCTTTGACTGATTTGTTTTGACAGCTGGCTTTTTCTAGTTACGAGTGCATTATACGTTTTTACATAAAATTATGAATCACAAATATATGCTGCCGTTAAGTAATGTCTCGATTTAAGTTAATTCAAAAATTAAAAGAGTCTAATATTGCATGTATTAGTAAACTAGCGAATGGTATGGTTGGCTTAATTAATTATATAAACAACAAAAGTCTGCATGTTGCATATAAATAAAGATTGGATGTGGGTGTAATGCAGGACAACTTGGCCAGCGTTATAAAGTTTGCACAAATTGAACGAAAGTTTTGGGCCGCGGTGAAATCGGTGGTTCTAATTTCAATTTTAACTCCGTAACTAATTTTTGGTATACATGGCCATTGTTTACTTCATAAATATTGAAAAATGGGACGTTCGGTATTCGAATAATTGTGCTAATAACCACACATAATGCATCAGTGCATGCAAAGTTAATTAGAAGCATGCAAGCATTACATAACATTTGTATTTGATAATGTAATTCACAGCAGCATAACTTACTTTTTTATTTTTTTTTTATTTTAGTTACCATTGGATTGATATTCTAGGACGTTATTTTAAAATTTAGTTTGACATATAATATGTGAATACCATTTAGATTATCATGTCCTACCATTTTACTCCGAGCGAAAGACTTTAAGAGTTAGGATGTATGTTGTAGTATATTATAAGTATTTGTACATGCATTTGTTTCAGTTCATTTTTATTAAATGAACCACGAGGAATTGAGAGGTAGCACGAATATTGACATTGACAAGTTATCTCGAAAACATTTAATCATTGTTATGTCATTATCATTATCATAATCATTTAGATTTTTATTTGTTTTGTGGATACAGATGGAAATTTAAAATTAGGTTCTAGAATTATTGATAAGAAATACCGAGACAAAACTCTATTATATTTGTTTACTTGTTGGTATGTAATTTGTTAAAAATTTAATTCGGTACTTTTTCATTGGTAGGTTAATTCATGTATTTCCGCCTCAAAAATATTAAAAGATAACGGAGATTTTTAAAAAAAATTTTTTTTTCTTTAAATTATCATTCGATGAATTATAAATTGTTTATTGATCATATTCGCACTACATTAATAGGTAAAAACAATCAGGCATAAACAAAAAGCAAACAAAGAAAAAATAAATTATTTTATTTTATTTTATTTTATTTTTTTCCTACGCAACGCATTTAATTCGTAAAGGGAAGGTCATTATTAATTAACTTATTTTTGTTTAATCACTGTTTCAAGTTTTTTGGGGGGTTAAAGTTATAACCTACAGGAACTTGTTGTTATTACGAGTCGAGTAATTTTTTAACTTAAAGTTTTTCTTTTATTATTTATTTTATTATGATTTGATCATTCATCTTGCATAAATTTAAGCGATGGTAATTGGATTTCGTGTTTTTGCGAAATTTTTTTTTTTTTTTTTTGTTTCAGAAAAGGTATCTGAACCTGTTATAGAAGGATGCATGAAATAGGAAGTTCATTTTATTATAGTTATTCTTTTTTCGGATAATTCGGATCAATGCGCATTTTTAATACGTTTTACTGTCGATTTCTCCCGCCAATTTTTTTTTTTTTTTTTTTAAGAAAAAAAAGAGATTTAATTGCAGATCAACTTCTCGATGATGACCTAACTTGAATCACATTAGGGAATTACTATTTTTAAATTTGTATGTACATAAAATACATAAATAACAAATTCGAGGGGGCTTTGAAATGTTTTTTTTTTTTGAAAACAGCAATTCATTGTGATCTCATTGTGCGGTCAAATTCGTTCAAATAAAGAAAAAAGAATGATAGGAAAAAAAGGAAAAAAAAAGAATGATAAAAACACAAAGAATAAAATGTGGAATGTGGCTAAAAAACGCATCAACAATTCAATATTATGATAATACAATCGGTCGAGTCTCATATTTAATATTATGAGTTGATTCATTCATTCGTATTTTTATCTATTTTTTTCTATCAAATAAAAAATAAAATAATAATAATAAAAAGACGATAACACGGATGTGCAATTAATGGAAAAAATGTTAATCTTAAACGCGTATCGTTTGTGTTACACGTGTAAAAACCAGATACAATAGAAACAATGGCGATATTCATTACTAACTCAGCTAAATCGTCGGGGCTTTTTTTCGGATTAATCGGACGAAATTATTTAAAGTAAATGTGTATGAAAATAGAGATCAAAGACAATGTCATTAAAATTTAAACAGATTCCTAGATGTAACGTTTTACAAATCTTTTATTTTTAAAAAAAAATCATGGAAATATTTTTAAAAGCCACCACACCACCTAAGTGAAAATTTAACAGGGGGGGGGACGCGAATTTTATCAAGTGAGCAATCAAATGAATTTTTCACAAAGTGTAATTTTTAAACAAATTTTTTTTTTTTCAAAGCTTATATGACTTATTTTTATTAATGAAAAAGAGGAGAAAAATATATTATATTGCATATTTAAAAAGATAATATAAGGAAATAAAATATAATAAAGTCTATATATTATAAACATGATAAAATTAAAATAGAGTGAGTGCGTGCGAAATCTAAAGATAAAAGGCGCATGAATAGTTTGATTACTGTTCGATCGTTTTTTTATGCTATGATTTTTTCGCTAAATTCGATATAATTTCACGAACGATTTTACATTTTTGTTACTGCCACTGAAGAAAAATCAAACATTTCAAGTTTTCATTACATTGGAAAAAAGATGAAATGTAATAACGTGTTCCTCGACGTATGATGCAACGAAAAAATTATGATTTAATTTTTTATATGCTTGTTTCTTAAATGATTATGGTTTCCTTTTTTTATAAAAAAAAAAAAAGAAAAAGAAAAAGAAAGATGATTTCGTAAGAGAAGAAAAAGACATATGTAAGAAAAAAAGGATAATTACAGAAGAAGCGTGGATTGTTAATATTTGGAATTTTTTTTAGTGAGGGAATAAAAAAAAAATGTATATGAAAATTTCATGCAAGAAAAGAAAAATATACTAAAAAATTAATATTAAATCCTTTTTTATGATGATGATTTTTTGTGAGCGAATACAAAACTTTTTTTTTTAAATTACATATTAATTTGTATTCACACAGCTTTTTTTACACATCACGCATAAAAAAGGAACTATTACCGTTCATAAATTCTTTACAAAATTTCTCGTAAAGTAAATGCAAGAATATGAAGAGACGTAAAAAAAAAAAGAAATTATATATTCGAAAGAAAGAAAAGATTAAAACATGGAATAAAAGAAATTTTTTTTGTTTTGTTTGATGTATTCTTCAATTTTTACAAAATGAAATCTAACCGTCGATGTTTCGCGAACCCGATCACTAGCTTACAATCGGCCATACAGATTGAATTCCTTGCACAAACTCCTATCGTAATTTGCCATAAAATTTGTTGATATGGCATTGTCGCTTATGTCAAGAGTTGGCGGAGGTAGAAATCTTTGCGAATGTCGCACGAAACGACGATCATTGCCGAACGATGACGATGATGTCAACGAGGGTAATGGTTGAGGGGCGTTCGTCATCGGTGGGGAATGATATAATGGAGGTAGTTGAGTTGTGTGATGTGGTGACGTCACCATCGAATGATTACTGGTCGGACTTGAATCATATCTTATGGCTCGTGGAGAAGACGAGGGAGTAGGAGTTTGAGGTGGCGTTGGAATGGTCTGAATTGTTGGCATGGTAGTAGGTCTGAGTTTATAACCTCCTATGCCTGGTTCATGTACCATTATCATGGGTTCATTTGTCGTCGCTTGTCTCTTTGGTTGATAAACGTAACCAGGATACATGTAATCGTGAACTTTTTTGGCGCAAACGGCCAAAAATCCATACAAATCTTTAACTTCTTGATTCTCTTGCTTCCACTTTTTTGCGGCGAACTTTGAGACAAAATCCAATCTACCAGCGGCATTGGTACCTTTCTCCTTTGCGATTTCGGCTTGAACGTTTCTTCTATAGATAACAAAAGAATTTTGCGGTCTTGGATTCTTAACGGTTCTTACATTAACGCTTGGTGTGATTAATTCTGGTAAAGGTAAAGTCGTGTATTTTTTTATTTTGAGTTGGGTCGCTTCATCAATCGTTTCAGAAATAATCTGCTCGACAATTTCGGTTTTTGAAGGGTGATGATATGAAGGTTGACCATATGGAGTGTAAGGATTCATGAGCCGATGGTTTTTTGTCGTTTCGAAACAATAATAAGACATCTTGAAATTATTCATTGCAATTTAGGAGGAGAGATTAGAACGTTATATCAAAGAGAATCGAGAAAATCGTTGATAAAAAATCGTCGTTGAAAAAAAAAAAAAAGTTGGGTTCGTAATGAGTCCTTATAAACTTTATTGGCTTAATAGAGCTATATATATATTTATTTTATGTATCGACCGCAGCTTTCGGTTTTTTTTTTGTGTGGCTTGAAAAAAATAAGAAGGAAAAAAAAAAAAACTTTTTTCAAGTTTTAAACAGTTTGAATCCAAAAAAAAAAAGTTCCGATTTCTTACCTTTATAACTTTTTTTTTTTTCTCTTATTAATAATAAAAAGTTCCGAAACAATGAAAGGTTATAGAAAATAGTAAATATGGTATATATTTATTTAAAAAAAAATTTTTTTTTTTTTTTTTTCTTTACAAAGAAATTTTTATTATATTTATATATATGTATACACATATATATATAATAATAAAATATTCGGGGCGCACAGTAAAATTGTGTTTAATTTAAAAAGGATTATATAATTTTTTTAAAATAACAAATATAATTTTTTTTTATTATCTTGTATTTAAACGGAATTAATTTCTATTGAAATTTCCCGACATATTTCGGATAAAATGATTATCTGACTCTAATGCATGATTAAATAGTTTATTGCATTAAAAGATACGCCCTTTTAGTATTAAATGAAAAAAAAAAAATTTTTTTTTACTATTTTAGGATAATTTTTTTGGGTAAAATGAATTTCATGGTAACACTGCGAAGTACAATAAAAATCTCTTGATTGCTCAATAGTAATATATATATATATATAGCAAGTATAAATTATAATTTACATTACCTTCTAATTTATTAGAAACTACTATAATAATCAATAACAATAATAATAATTGGAATTTGGGCAAACAAGACTAACTTATGTTGAAAATTTTTATTTTATCACCAAACGTTCCACCGTAAAAACCTAAATTTAAAAATATTTTCGTTTTTGAACTGACTGTTCCAAAAATCAAACAGTTTGTCCGACCAAAAGAACAAATTTAAAGGCAAAACCTCCGATATATGTCCTAAATGAAAATTTTGAAATCCTAACTATGCCAAGTGATTTATTTTTTCGGAATGATAGGCATGAAAGAGTCTTTATTAAGAAATGATAATGAAATGAATGTAAATGCTACGTCAAAGTAACAAGAAAAACGTTCCAAACTCACCACCCGTCATTATTTTCATTATTAATACAAAAAAAAATAAACAGAATGCCGTCATAATTCTGGAAATTTCTCCCTTTGTCAACTTCTCTAACCAAAAAAAATTTTTCGGACTTGATAAAAAGAAAAAAAATTTCTCTAATAGAATTTCTTTTTTTTGATTTTTTCAGCCAATTGTTATCATTTCCCTTTAGTTTCTATCTTTCCTATTAAAGTAAGGTTTCAGCCAACCTGTGCTTATTTTGGTAAATAATGTTTACTCCGACAATGTCTTTTTGTTTATTTATTTGCTATAATGATTATGATTATGCAATTGTGCTTCGTAACGCTTTTTGCTTATTTAGAATGACTTCTTTGAAATCTATATATATTATCCTTTGAAAATGCAAGAGCACTTTTACGTTAACGCTTTAATCGGCAAAGGTTTAGATCCTGTGGTGTCACGGGTGTTGACCGATACAAATCACTTTCCACGGTGTCATCAATCATAGATTTTCGCCAATCAAAGGTCGCCGTGTCACTAGAGCTCATTTGTGTGACACGAATTTCTCCATCCTTTTAAATAAGGAGATTTCTTGAAAATGATTTCTTATTGTTTAATCCTTCTCCGAAAAAATATATCATTTTTACGCTAGATAGTAATAATTATCATCATATTAAAGGTTAAAATACTGGTTTTTTTTTTTCCTCTTCATTGTATTCAGTTACACGACACATCGACAATATATCATCCTTCGAAAAGGAAAGTATAAATTAAGAGATCCTGTCATTTAAGTTATTGTTTGGAATTCGTCATTTTGATGAACCGGAGAGTCGATGCCAAAGAAAGGTATTTCGTCCCGTTTATTTTTTTTTTCCCGTTCCCTGCGGGCGGAAGATCACATAAAAGAAATCTATGAAAATGATCCCACCAGGCTATGCTATAAATACGTCGGGATAATCAGATAATCACGAAAACACTCATTTTTTAATGCCGGCGTAATTATTTACTTTTTGTCATTTAAAAGAAAAAATATCGTTGAAAGGCGAAGGATAAAGTTACCCGGTTTCCCCAATGATCTTTTGATCATTGATCAATGAGATATGAACCTAATCAAGCGATAAGCTATCTCATACCGATATGAAAATATCTTTTTTTTTCTTTGATACCGCTTTTAGTAAATCCAATATTTCGTAACCCTTCGGTTTCCCCTCGATTGATCAAATATTTCCATGCATTTCATTACTTAAATTATACTCGCTTTCTCAGGCTTTCAACAATTTCCAAAGTGAAGCACAAACACATGGCAAGCATTGTATGCAGCATGTATAATCATCAAATAAAAACAATCAAAATTTCCGGTTACACGATTTTAGTCATTGTAATAATAATGACTTGTTGATATTATACTCCAAAGTTCTTTTTTTTTACGCAACCACAAGAAAGAACAAGAGAAAAAAAAATTTTTTTTTTTTTCGCCAAGGTCACTTTTTTACTATTTTAAACACAGACTGACCGTTCCCATTGCTAATTGCCTAATTTTGTCGATGCACATAAAAAATATAAGAAGGTAAAAAAAAAAAGGCGTGATTTTTTTAGTAAGAGGGTTCAGCTTATAGTTTATCGAATAATAATTTTTATTAAATACTTCACATACGCATACATTGTCGTTTCATACATTGAAACAAGGAGTAAGGTTGGTTGTATCACACCTGGCTTTTTTTTTTCGAAAGAATCAAAAAAAAATAATAATCAGTAAATAAATGCTGCGCCCACGATTAATCGATCTTTACCCATTTTGCAAATATGTAATTCTGCTCACTATGACCAGGATTTTGATACTCGGCAAGATCCGCCGTAATTTCCTTTAAGATGAGGTAAGAATGTTGAGGGATAAACCTTGTGACATAAGAGATTCACTCAAATGCGCGTGTCACGTGCCACAAGACAGAAAAGACAATAAGTAAAGTTTGTACATGTGACATAATTAAATCGAAAAATCAAAAAGGAGAAAAAGGGAAGATCGGACTCGTTAATTTTCAATGGTGATAAACAATCAGATAGAATGAGTTTGAATGAATGATTGAGTTACCCGTAAAAATGATTGATGATGAAATGCGTAACCACAACAAGGTCTGCACTGAACTTCGATCGAACTTTTTTTTTTTTTCATTCATACCAATTTTAAATACGCCCCATTTGTAGTGTCAATGCGCATTAAATAATAGGTACATATTTAGAAATCAATAGAAGAGTTTTCTCTCATTCAAGTATCAATCATAACAGCCGGTTACATAATTTAACTTGTTCCCTATTGTGATATTTATTGGTTGACTTATAATGATGCAAATACAAATGACCAAAGATGAAATTTTCGTTAATCGAGGATATTATTGTTATGGGTTATTTTTTTCCAATTGTCGATATTTTTTTCCAATAAAAAAAAATTATCCAATTTTGGGTTTATAGAATAGTGGCAATCTTTTGAATCACAATCACATTACAGATAGTTTGTCACACAAATGTAAACCATAACATAAATAGTTTCGGAGCTTTACATGAAAAAAAAACCAAAAATATTTTGCCACGTTATCATTTAAATATACAAGAAAAAAAATGGGGAAGGGAAAGGTATTTTTAATAAAATGGTTAAAAGTAATAGTAGATCATTTGGGAAATGTTTTGACTTTCAAACAAAATGAAACAATATTATTGTTTAATTGACATTTTTGGTTTAAATATTATTACTTGTGGCTTTAATTAACATATGATATGATGTTGAAAATGTAATAAAAGTGTTTGAATGGATATAAAAGTTTAGATTGTCTTTATTGTTGTTACATCAATATGGGGTTAATGCTTTTGTGGCGGGAATAACTTATATTTTTTTTTTTACTCATTTGTCAATTTAAATTATCCAGTTTTGGATTAAATTGTCAATGATGATTAATTACAATGAACATAATGAATAATTGTCAGCAAATCGCCAAGGAAAGTATCGAATGTTGATTTTATAATAAATAAATAAATAAAGAAATTAAAATAACTTTAATTGTAGTAACTCCTTAAAAAAATTTTGAAGCATTTCCTGGTCGGGGCTAAGCCCGTTTAGTTCACATTGGTTGCGGAGAACATCCTAATAATACAATAAAGCATACGATTATACACACAAAGAATTTATAAACGTAAGGTATTATAATGAAACAATTACGTGTAATCTACATTAAATTGATTGACCGCATGTTGCATTAAAATTACCGCGTTGGCAGTCATTGATTAGTCATTTTGGGAAATGTTAAAAATAAACGAAAACACGTGAAAGAGTGATCAGAGTTTTAAGTTTCTTTGTATCCTATATTAGCTAAAAATTTAACACAAATGTTAATTTTAATTAAGAAGTACATGATCGAAGGAAATCCATTTTCTTAGCATTTTAGAAAGTGAAATCTTCGGTCATTACATTGCTTGTGCGTGAAATACGTTAAAATCCATCAAACAAAGACGCACCCGTTCTCCCCCGGTAATCTACATTCAATAGCAACATATTCGGTAATATATGATTGTAATATTTTTTTTTTTGTTTTTTCTTCTTGAAGTTCAGGAATATTTTTTGATTCGAAACAGGCACCGCATTCAAACTCATTGAACAGCTTCCTCTTTTGATGATGATCTTGAATAAAAAATCACAAAGAACGGTGTGCATTGAAAAAGGTCAAAAAGTCGATTTTGGCATATTGGTACTTTGTGTGGCTCATACATTGTCGTGTCACGAACAAGCATCGTGGCGTGCATGGCTAATGAGCCCTCCGCGATATGATAGATTAGATACCGTCCGATATGTCTTTTGGAGACGAAAACGATAACAACAAAGTACGTAATATCTATGTCAAAATCATGTTGACATTATGGCTACGAACGTGAATGGAAAGTGATTGAGATATTATTTTCTTTCAATTAATAAGAGAGCGTTCCCGCTTGATATCTCTGATTGATTAAAATTCCTTAAAAAAGATTGTGCACTAGTTACATCATCGGATTATTATTATGATTGAGTTTGTGTTGCTTTTTTCTTTTATGCAAGTTTAAATGACCTACCTACATTTGTCTTTACACACTTTTTTTTTATTTTATTTTTTTTTTTTTTATGTATTATTTTATATTATACCTTTTCAAATAGATTAGAATAACAACATAAAAAAAAATATAATAATAATAAAAATAATTTGTTTTGGGATAAAAAAAATTTTAATATACTGTATTGGGATCAATAATATAAAGGTATCATTATAGGGTTATCAATATAAACAATTAATTAAAATTGAAATTGGATGTCTAGGTTTTCTTTGATAATTTTAGTCAAGGATTTGCAATTTATTTGATTTCGATGAACGTATATTAGGTTAGGATAATCTACAGATTTCTTGACCGGAATTATGTAAAGTATATATATTAATTCTTTTTTTTGTTTTCGGAAAACGGGGGAAATCACTTTATGTTAGATTTGCAATCATTCACCTTACCAAAAGCGATAAAATTCTATGCTTGAACTGCTACGTTTACGTATTTGTTAATAACGTGTTTTAATTTTAATTCGATTAATTGATAATATATTATTTGCACATCCATGATATCGGATTAAAGAATAATTAATTCGATACAAATAACCGAAGAACCAATCAAACCCGTTCCATCATTATTACTGGTAAAGACCTACTTTATATTTTTAATAATTTTTAACAAGGTTTTTTTTTTATATTTGTTTTTTTTACTACAATATCTTACTTATTTGAGAAGCATAATGTAACCTCTTTCTTTCTTTCTTTTTTTGTCCTCACTTTCAATAACAACAAGTAAATAAATAAAAACCCCCGTATCACTCTTCAATTGTTATCGTAACCTTAAATGAAAGAACTTCTCAATTGAGCAAAACAGTCTCATCATCGTCCATAATCATCATCATGTAGGGTGATACATGATGTAAGTGACCGAGTAAATTAAGCAATTGAATAGCATAACGAGATAACGAGGTTAAAATGGGCGTTCAAGGAAAGCGGGCAAAAGGGATGCAGTAAACGCGAACTTTTATTGATTTCAAAAAGAAAGGAAGGGGGAAAATAAGAATCTCGAATGAACCTCAATTTGTTCCGTGATACAGACATGAAACGTCTGTATAACTTCGGATATACCTAAGGCTGATCATCAAATCTTAATAATTATTGAAGCATACTGTAAGGGTTCGTTCAATATTTCCAATAATGTAAATGATGTAAATCCTAATTTAATTTAATTTTACCTGGTAAGTGATATCAATATAGATAAAAATTGTGATTATCAATGTTTGAAAGGCATATCCGACCAATTAGAAGTGACATGTGATTGTGTTTCGACGTGAATATTAAAATTATTTTTGAAACACATGAATTAATTGAATGTCGCTTGACTAAAGATAATCGTGTTTGGTCAAATTTCACGCACATCTATAATCTAAATCAAATCGATCACATTTTGGTCAAAAAAAAAAAAAAAAATAGAGTTTTACTTAAAATTTGCTCATTAGCATATACTAATTCATCGTCTTATCAATCATCTACAAAAAAATTATATTTGGTCTAACTTAAAAGTTCATCCGTATAATTTATATTAGCGGTATGTAAGCAGATACCGATATATTTTTATAGTTTACCCCAAAGGTTCTTTTTTTTTCCCGATCTCCACGGGCTTAATAAATACCGAAATTTTTTATGGTATATGATTACTTTTAAAAGCAATTTCAAATGAGTCATTTAAGAAAATATTAAAAAAAAAATTTTTTTTTTTTAAGATTTAATTAAATGTTTCGGTTAAAGTATAGGTGGCATGATAACATTTTGAACACTCGTACCAAGGCTAATTACAATGACCAAATGAGCAATTATTAATAAAGGTTACAACGCGTAACTTTATTATGTTCTATTGTTACAAACCTTATTGTGTGAAATGGATGATAATACACAAACATCATCCTAACAATGTGTGAATTGAGAAAATAAAATACAGGAATCAAAATTGGAATTATTTATTCTTTATTTGGCAAATAATAAATGGTACTTAAAAAAAGATTAACTAATACTTTTTACATACGATTCGAGGTTAATTGTGCGTAGAATGAATCATTTAATATGCTTTTTAATATTTCTATAAAGAATGTTCAAGGGCAAATAATAAACCCTTTTTCCTTTCAGCCGATTCATCCCCGAAACTTTTTTTCTTTAAATAGATATACCGAAAAGGATTATCATAGGACCGCGAATCAGTAACTCATTTTGCGATTATACAGCTTCTGCCAAGTAATATTCGAGCTTCTTCAATTAAATTAGAAAACAGCCATTTCCCCGCATACTTTAATATTATTCGGAAAATCACCAATTGCACCGCACATATGAAGGATATGGTCTATTGTTATTATAAAAACGAATAATAAGGTGGGGAATGTTGATTTGTAAACTGTAAGCGCCGAATCTTTTGCTTGGAAGCTTTAATCAGCAAAAAAAGTAAAGAAGGGTCGATCCATTTTTAAGTTTGAAACGTCCAATTTTATTAAATATATTTTTTTCCTTATTAATTTTTTGGTGACTAATCATTAATATTAAGCATCGTGGCATAGTGATTATGATCATAAATTTGATGATTTAATTCTTAATGGAAATTCTAATTTATATGTCACTGATGGCCAGCATTAAAATATTTCATAATTCCGGCCGATATGTTTTTAACCCTAATTTTGATGAGAAATTATGAAAAATTATAACTTCTCCAGAATTAATTGTACGTGATCAACAAACTTTCAACATACTTCAGCAAGCTTCAAGAGTCATGATGATTTTTTCTAAAAAAAAAAAAAAAAAAAAAAAAAAAAAAAAGAATTCTCATAAATAGTGATCACATCCTTAGCTTTTTTTCTATTACTCTCGTTCTTGTCGACTTCTATTTTCAAAGTTCAAAAAAGAGAAACAATGTTGTTGGGACCATATTCATTAGAAATTATTGTTGACGGATCACCTATTCCCGAGCTTAGCGAACCCGTGAAAAATTTAAAAGTACCCGTATGTAACGCAAATTTTTTTCCCCTCATCTTCACCATACAAAATAAATAAACCTTAAACTTTTTACAGACTTCCACCGGTCCTTCGTACATTTTTAATGAATTGACCGGACAATGGCATATTAGTGATTCCATTACTTGGGCCAAAGTACGAGATACTGGTTCACACTTTGCCGTTAGATTCTCCTCATCATCAGTTTCACCTTGGTTTCCCCTAATGGCTTTTCTCGTTATTGATGGTCAATTGGATTATCGTTACGTGGAAATTTATAATACTGATTTCCACTCGCGAGATCATTTCTTATCATCTGATAAATCCACAAAATATTTTTTTAAATTCAATCATTCCATTTGGTCTGATGAATATCAACCTAAAGGTTGCGATTTTAACACAAGATATGGAGGTCTTGGTGCGGTTTCCTTGTATTTTTACAGGGCAAAGTCAATCAACGAAAAGTGTGATGTCATGCCACATGTTGACATCCGGCAACCCGTCCTATCGGAAAGAAAAGTTACCAGAGATATTACAATCTCTACAAGTTTTGATGTGACCTTAAACCATTTAGGTCTTTCCATTCCCAATATGAACTATTTGCAATCTTTGTATTGCGTTCCTATTGGAGTTTTACACTTGCATTATCGAACTTTAAATGTTGTTTCGTTACCAATTCATTTTCCACCATGTGAAGCTATCGCACGATATTTCACTCGTTACATGATTATGGATCCAAAGCAAGGATCTAAATATGGTGAATCCTTACCGATCAAACATGAACTCGAATGTAATGAATTCTTATCAACCAAACAAGTATCAGAATATAATGAATACTTGTCAATAAAACAAGAACCCGAATGTCATGGATTCTTATCAATAAGGCATGCACCTGAGGAATGTGGATTTACACCAATAAAGCAAGAGAATTTTCAAGTTGAAGTACTTGCCTCGGAAAATCAAAAGGATGTAAACTCTTGGTTTGATTTGAATCATTCAACGAATCAATCCTTTGCGAATTTCAGGCAAGAAATCAAAAAAGAATTAATCACTCCAATCAAGATTGAAACAATTAGTATGGTCGCCAAGCACCATGATTTTGTGGATCACAAGAAGAACAAAGTTGGAGGAGGAACGAAGAAGAAAAACAAAAAAAAAAGTCATCGTAGTTGTAAAAAGAAATTACGTAAATCAAAATTAGCTTAAATTCGGGAATTCCGCTAAGTGTTTGAAAATCAGCATGCGGATAAAAGATAAAATTTAAGGTAAATGAATTAGATTATTTTTTTTTTAATTTTTTTTTGATTGGATTGAAACAAAACATTAATGTCACTTATTCTTCTTTATAGAATGCAATGGAAGGATTTTATAATTTTTTTTTTTTTGGAACTATCGTTGATAAGATATTTTTTTTTTTTTTACAAAACAACAGTTTAAATGTACAAAGTGTCATGTTGGTCATATGTGTTACACAATGTATTTTTCGAATTTCTAAAGCATAATAAGGTGTAAAAAGTTGCTCTTTATTGTACAAAGCCAATTACTGAATAAATAAATTCCTTAAGTTATCAATTGATGACGTAATTGCTTTATTAGGACATTTGTATATGTAGTATAAATGTACAAATTTAGGAGGCGATACATTATCTGATAATCATCACATCAGTATGCGCGTGTGTACAAGAAAGCATTATTACTGCGCAATAATACTGTATTTCACGCCCCAATTCACGCACATAACAAAATTGTGATAAGCAATATATGACCATGTCAATAATCAAATTTTTTGACAAGCATTTTTTTAATCACTCGAAGCCATAAACCAAAAGCCTTTTATATATGCGAGAACTTAATTCGTTTCGCGCCAATGCAAGTTTTAAAGAAATACAAACTCAATACTCCCGGTTGACATAGCTTTTTATATTGTTAGTATTGATTTCTCATCATTATAGTCTTCACCATTGTCTTTAGGAGAAAATAAAGATTGTGATCAATTCGTTTATATTACAAATTACAGCGTTTCAATTTATGGAGTCAAATCGCCCAGATTTTAATTTAATAAATTGAAAATGTGTGTGTTTGATTGATAACTTTTTCACTAATCTCTTTACGTTTACACAATACTTTAACCCTATTAACTTTATCGTTGCCATGAAATACGTTGGAAGATAAATCAGAAGTCATTATTTGTGGTGGAAAGAGATGGTCTTTGAGAAGTAATAAGGCATGTCCAGAACGACTAGTTCATCAGTTAAAATAGCTCTATTTATTAATGCTTTTGGAACGCTTTAATAAATATTTGAAGATGTTTTGCAGCTACTTGTTTCGAATTATTTTCATATCTGTTAGCTGGGAAATTTACTGCGCCACAATGACCGTCGTACTGCCGATTTTTGCAAAGCGCGTAAAGCTTTATCTATTGTATTTTATTGATTTTACATTATTTATCAATAAAATAAAGCGTAGTTAGTATTGGGATATAATTTTATTTAAAAGGGCCTGCTATCTGACCTTGAATCGTCAGAGATTAATAAAACTTGCGAGTGCATGTAGACAATAAATCAATAAAAAATACTTTTTACATTTTTAACCTTCTTCTCGTCCTCATTAAGTTTTGTTTGTGATAAATACTACACGTTGAATCATTATAAATCGTTTATTTGTTATAATTTCTCTTAACGCTTGGTTTCGGTGACATTCCAGGCTTGTTAAACTTATTAATATTGCAGATAACAATATTCATGAAAATTTTATACGATATTCACATGTAATTTTATGAGCGTAAATTTTAATAAGTTTGGTTGCCTAAAGTAATATTAAAATTTTAAAGATGGACGATTATGTTAGTTTACATGTAAATAAAAGGTATATGAATTTGCCAAAACGTCTTTGTATAGTAATTTCCACGAAGTAGCAAATGTGGAACTTATTGGAAATGATTATAAATCATTAGGATTTAGAGAATCTAGAATTTTTGTTAACGTATCTGCATTAGATGATGTTTCTAATTAATATATTTTTATTAAACATACCAAATACAAAATTTATATCAGCATATAATATACTATATTTCGATTCGATAAGTATACTGTTAATAAGTAATGTCTTTTTTATGTCGTCAATACCGGATTGTCAAAGTTGTCTTTGCAAATGGTTGTAACCCGCATTGGCATTGCGTTACAAACGATAAAATTGTTCGCGATCAAGCTACCAGTATGACTCTCAAAGCGTTTGTTATATGTTTTTATGCAGCACGAAACCTTCAAGATGCCTTTTATATATGAGTAGTAATAATGGTCAAAGGCTAGAACCTTTTGATAAATCATTCCTAGTTGAGTTCTTTATTCACATAAAGCACTATCATAAATAATACTTGTATTATCGAAAGCGTTATCTTAACATTGTTCTCGGGATACGCCAAGGAAAAATTTACAAGAATTCACATCATGGTTTACGTTTTGAAAATTTGATCTTACACATGATAATATCAAAAAATCCACCCGAACGACGGCGACTGAATTAGATTAATCGATATTCTTTAATTTTAAGTTATTGAATAAATTATTTTAACAATTGAATTCTTTATAAATATGCAATGTATTCACCTTAAATAGTATCTTTTATTGCTGTACATGGTTTATTCCAAAATAAATCTTGTATAAATGTTGCGATGAAATCTCTATGAGTAACAATACTATTGAATAAAATGAATACAAGGGATTAATTTACTTTAGAATGTAAACAAATTATAATATTATATTATTAAGAATATAGCAAACATGAATTTCATTATCGTTAATAGTCTTGTTGTTATGCACATACACTTTCTCATTGTAAAGTCACGCCCAACTAGTTCATTTTCCGCACTGATTCTTAGGTATTTTATTTATTTGAAAGATTCCTATAGCAATATTAATAAGATTATCGGATTCCATTCCATTATTAAAAATTTTAAGTTATGACATATAAAACTAGGAACATTTGCGTATCTAACTATTTAAATTCTAATTAATACATGATGATAAAAAGAAATTCTCTCGAGAATTAATTAGGGAGTGTATTTATTAAAATAATTGAAACTAACCTGATGCATTTACTATCTCAACAATAAAAAATAATTATGTTAAGTTTTAGAAAGCATTAATAGTTTATATCTTCCGCAGTACTGTACATTTGTATTTTGCAAAGACAAAAGTTATGTCAGAAATGCTTGCATGCTTACAATAATCTTTGCATGTTCTCGTGCGTGCGTTCATCAAAAGCTTTCGCAAAATATAAGGCCGTTACGTTTTTTTTGTTTTAAATGACCTAGGCTATTTTGACTTAAAATTTATAATAAACATTATGTCATTTTTGAGGTATATGAGGTGATTTCAAGGTTTTTTCAAGGTCATTTGCCAACATGGCATGGTTAATATAAATAAATGATTTGTAATAAAGATAAATTGGGACAGCGCTATAAATTTTCCACAAGTAAAATGAAGCTTATGGTCGCATTGAAATCAGTGGTTTAATTTTCTGTAACTGAATGTTTGTATACATGACCATTGTTTACTTCATAAATATTCAAAAGTGGACGTTTTGGTGGTTTTTATTTAAAATGTTAATGCGCTCATGATTTGCAAGGCGTCAAAAAAATCAGTAAAAGAATCAAAGCTAAATGCATTAACATTCGCAAATATCAAAATATATTAATTTGATAAAAGCGTAGAAAAATTAATATATTTATTTATAACGATCATATAAAATTAACTACATATTGCTCAAAAAAAAATTTAAAAAAAAAAAAAAATGTAATTAATCCAATTATCCTCTATATGATAATTTTTATATTTGATAGTAGAAATTAAGCCTCAATCTTAACTGAAACAATTTCAAAAAAGAAAACACCACAAAATTTTTTCACCCTCATGTGACCTTAATATTTTATCATATCGCGTCACAACCTTCTCCTTTTCATTTTACTATTTTCGATGTGAAAGACCCTATTTGTCAACTTATTTTTTCATGGTTAATTTCGGCCAAGTTCTATAATGCCCGTTCAAAAATCAGTGAGGGTGTTTGCATTAACGAGCAACCACGTGTAGCCGCAGTTGAAGTGATCAACAATAAAAAAATTATAAATTATTATTAATCGTATCCAAGTTTAAAAGTAACTCGAATAACGTATTTCACATAAAATCGTTCTATGAAATCTTCTTTATTTTTGATATTCAATTTAGACAGCACCAATAATTTTAAGTTATAAGGTCTTTTAATTCAATCAAATTTTCCACTTCTGATGTAAAGTATTTATCATTAAATACTTTGGGGATGGATAGTTCTGAATCATATTTTGGCAAGGAGTCGACCATATGTGATAAACGAATAGTTTCTCTTTTAAATTTGGTAAATCGGAAATAATCTACTAACTGTAAAGTTTGTTAGTAGATAATTCGATACAAAGCAATAATACTAGGCATATATACTTACAATATCATTAGAAGAATTATTAATTTCAATTGATGGTTCAAAATAATCTATAGAAGTGTCATTTTCTATTACAAATGGAAGCGTATATTCAATCCAACCTAATCCAACAAGTTTCTTCAAATCTTCGTATTTTAGAGTATGCTCATTATCGGACCATATATACGCTTAATTAAATAAAGAAATTTAAAGTCAGTATAATAAATATATTTATAGAATTTGATAACACTTTAAGTTACCTTTATCTCCTGTAACCATGCCAAAGTTCACATAACAAAATTCGAATACTTCGTTGATACACAATCTCCAGATAACATAGTATTGAGAATTTTCCCAAATTGCGGTAATAATTTTAGGTAAAGTAAATGTCTTTATATCCTTGCCATTCAATATGTATCCCGATAAACTATATAAATAAAATTTATTATTATAGCTTATATTGACGGAATTATCATAATATAAAATAAACCTACCCGTCTTCTGAAATTATTGAATGTTTATAGTTCGATAAAAAGCAAATCCTTTTTTCTATAAAAAATTTATTAGAAATCGTTATTACAATTAATCGAAGAAAATTCAAATTTTACCTTCAAATAAGAAATTTTTGAACGAATCCGCTAATAAATATGTACTTAATAAATTGGGTTTATAATAATGATTATATAAGTATACCCAAAACTTGTTATATTGTCGAAATACTTTTATAACAAAGATATTTTCTTCAGACATTTCCCATAACTCATTAAAAAGTAATAATGCTTTATCATAATCTTCTTTTTCAATAGATAATTTACATTTGATAAAAAGTGATAATGTAATTGTATCTAAATTATAATTAGTCATATAATTCTTTAATTCATTTGAATATAATCGATTCTTATTTAAAATATGAACATTTTCAGGGTCGATCTTAAGTGCGTTTGTAAAATATTTTATAGCTTCATCATATATGCCTAATTTTACAAGTATTTCACCATAATAACATAAAATTAGAGAATCCTGATAACTAATTTTTAATAATATACTCAACATTTCTAAAGCACTCGAAAAGTTTTCTTGCTCCTCATAAATAAATGCACTATGCTTAAGGCATAGATAATTATATGGATCATGCTTTAATGCAATATTAAAACTTTCCAATGCATAGTTATAATTATATATTGAATTATAACCTCTTTCTTGATCTTTTATTCCTTGGAAAAGGTAACTGTTTCCGAGTATGATATTTAAATTCTTTATTTTTGTTTTATCAATTTTAATTAAAGAATTCAAGTCATTTATTACATCATCATAATTTTTTTGTCTGTAATGTATTTCTCCACGAATGCACCAAGCAATTAAATTTCTTTCATTTAAGTTAATAGCTTCATTTAAATAAAAACATGCTTGTTCATAATTGTTGAGAATTCTATAAGTATATGCCAAAATACATCTCATAGAATAACTTTTTGGAAAATCTTTTAAAAATTCTTTACACCAATATTCAGCTTTTTCGTAACTTTTTTCGGTTAGCTCTTTCATGGCATTTTGATATGCTGGATATTGTTTTTTTGATAATCTAATTTGAAAGATTGATCGTAATGATATGTTTGTACTAATTTTAAATATTTTGTTAATATTCGCTTTTTTAGCCAATATAAAATCATCAGAATCACTAGAATCACTAGAATCACAATTATGAGTCTCTAAATTTTCTGTTTCCATTGATGTCAAATTATATCCAGCTTCATGAAAATGTGGATATAAGTTCCTATAAATAGCATTTTGTGATAAATATCTGACTTCGTTATCTTTAATAATTTCTCGACATTCAGGACATTTACTTTGCTTTAACTTATTGAAATTACTCAATGACAATATATGTTGACACTTTAAAACGCATATTTGATTAGTTGGTTCGTGTCCAATTGAACAAGTCATCTCATCTGCAATAACATCTAAAACATTGCTCGAGTTGGAAATGTGCTCATCTTTTAAATATACACTTTGATCTGAAGATTTTAATTTGACTTTTCCCTTTCCTTTTCCAATATCATCATTTATAATTTTAAGATCTTCTTTGAATTTCTCTTTAGTAAATTTTAATAAGCTTTTAAACCTTTCTAAAGAATCAGTTGAAGCATTTTCACTTAGATTTTGAGAATATTGATCAAAATCAGCTTCTATAATCGAAAATATTTCATTATTAATATTGTATAAGTGTATTAAAATCTCAATTGCTTTAAATTGAATGAAACTACTAGGCGAATCGTGAAATGATTTAATTGCTAAATAATAGCAAAGCCCATGTGTACCCGTCTGATTAGATTTTTTGATAAGATTATGCGCAAGATCCAATATTCCGAACCATAAAGTATGAGGTAAAGCAAGAGGTTCATTCCCAGCAAGATCATTTAATAAACCTCCAGTAATTTTTAATGCCTTAAAAATTTTACTCGATATTTCATCAAATTTTATTTGAGAGTCTAAAAAAGTTTGATCAACACTATTCTGTTCTTCTTCTAAATAATTCCAAAGATATTCCATTATGATCTTTTCTCCAAATTTTTTACTAATTATCTTATCAATATCATGTTGAATTATTAACAAAGTCCTCCAATCAAAATAATAACGTGCTATTGGATGTTTAAAACATAAGCCTTGGCGTAATTGTGTAACCATTGTTAATATCGAACTACTATCATTAGGACAAGGAACTCCGGATGCAACCTTTGATAAAATTCCCGGAGTTACACCTATGGCAGCTTTAAGTATGTCTTTTACTCTTCGTATTAATTCTTGGAACCAAGTTTCATCATCACGTAAACTATGTAATGTATCACGCAAATGAATTAACAAAAAATCAATATTATAATTTCTTTTTCTAACTGTATTTTCATTTTGATCCAAATATTTTTGTTGAGAAAATTGATTAGATTTAGGCTTAAAAACGTTTTCTAAACCATCTTCTACCACTTGTGTTGTCTTTCGATGTATTTCTGCAAATTTTGCCAATGAATTATAAACATTTTCACGAAGTTCTCTACTAAGACGTATTGGGTAGAAACATATCCTTTCTAAAACAATTACCCATGTACGTATATGTAATTCTAACCTGGCTACACTATCTTTTGAATAAAAATTGAATGGATTGGGGTCGGATAAAGTAACTAATGAATTTATTAAGATTTGAGGTGAAAATTCATTTTGCGAATCTTCAAAAAGTAGCTTTAAGTTGTATAAATTTTTCGGTAAAGTTAAATTTTTGATAAGATATTGAACTTTTTCCTCTAGAATTGTAAGTCCAGTTTGATTTTTTGGAATGTTTCCTAAATCGTCGAGCATAGCTATTTTCTTACTAGAACAACTTCCATTCTAAAGATTTATTTAAATAATCAACTTATATATTTGCAAATTTGCAAAGTACTACAAAGATAAATTCTAAAATGACAAAATAATTTTTACCTGGTCGTTTGCTTCCATGTTGTTAATGTCTTGAGAGTATAATTAGTTTATTATTTATACAAATTAATTAATGTAACGTGTGACAAACTTTGCCAATTGTAGATCATAAAATTTTGATTTCAAAGCTCAGGTCATGTGATTATATATGTTACATATATAATCACATGACCTAAGCTTTTTTTGGTGATCCCGGGTTTAGGATAATATCCTAGACTCCTTCCCTTAAATATGATTGGTTCGAAACTTTTAAATATTAAAAAATAGAAATTATTCTGTATTTTTATGTACTCTAAAACATTAAAGAATAAATAAAGATTTTTTAACAATAAATCATTGTAAAATTTAACTATTTAACCTTGGAAATACAAGCTTTATTAAAATGAAAATTTATTTAAATTTTACATGCCAAAAATCAATGTTAGAATTAATAATTATATTTTATTATTAAATGCTACAAAATGCGCTTTGGTATTATTACAAATATATCAATAACTTTACAACCATTCAAGATAGACCCACGAAAATTATTGTGCAAGTATTTACATACCGCTGAACAAATCTTTTATTTGTTTTCTTGAAAATAAAAAAAATAAAACGCGTTTTAATAATATTACAAAAAAATCAATAACTCCACAACCATTAAAGCTAGACTCGCGAAAATTAATATGCAAATATTTCCATATCTGCTAAACAACTTTACTTAAGGATGTTTCACTTTTTAGTTTGACCAAAGTGCTAAACATACGTTGTGAAATCCCTATACAATATGAAAAACGCATTTGTTATGAAATTACTTATGAAAATATCACAACTTTATAATAATATTCTACACCTGAAGTTCTGAACTGCTGTTAAAGTTTTATTAATTAACGAACTTTTAAATATATTTTTAAAACATGAAAAAAGAGAAAAAATGGAAAAAGAAAAAGATTTATTATTATTAATAATGGTAAATAGGAATGTTAACGATCTCAGGAAGACGGTCTAAATCACGATCCAATCATAAGACTAATCTCAGTCCAATTTGAAGGTTGAGATTGGATCGAATCAAATTGGACTGGATCGATCCTTAAGACCAATCCTAAATCAATTTTATATAAAATTATACAACGCGTAATAACGTGTCATAACATTGATCATTTTTAGCCTAACCAGCCCAATTTTTTTGGCATAATATTAAATATGTTGTATGAAATAAATTCTCCAAATAATGATAATGAATCTATATATTCTTCCGATTCTTTATTAAGAGAGGAAGATACATCAACTTCAAAGTTCACAGTTTTTTCAGATATGTGGAAGTTTTTTGAAAAAATTCACAATTCACAAAATAATATTGTAATAGAATATAAGTGTACATTGTGTACATAAACATATGTAACTAGCAAAGTAATAAATGTTACCTTAGTAACAAACATTTAACAAGATATCAAAAATCTGAATCCAGACAAACCACCTTAAAAGGTTTAAGGTATAAGCCTTATTTCAAAAAAGAGTCTAAACCAATAACCAAACTTCTTGTTAACTTTGTTGCTGTAGATATGCAATCATTCTCTATTGTTGAAAATCCTCAATTTAAAATTTTCATCAAAAAATTAAATTCACGTTATGAAGTACTATGCATACAAACCTTAAAAGTGAATTTTATGTTTGAATTAAATTAAATAAAAGAAGAAAGCAGTTAATAGATGAAATTTCAAAAATTGAGTCTAAAATATCTTTTACAACTGATATTTGGACATCAGAAATTTCAAAAGAATGTTATCTTAGTATTACTATTCATTTTATTAATAATGATTGGGAAATGAAAAATTTTTTACTAGATTTAATACTATTACATGAATCACATTCAGCAGATTTAATTACAAATAACATTTTAATAATCCTTGATGAATTTAAAATTAGTCACAAAATTATTGCTTTAACTACTGATAATAGTTCAAATATGATGGCTTGTAGTATTCAACTAGCAGAAGAATTAAAAACAGCATTTAATAACTTTTCATTTTTACATTATAGATATGCTGCGCATATAATTAATATTGCAGTAAAAGTAGGAATAATCTTAATTGGAGATGAAATAAAAAACTACGTTAATTTATTATAAAAATAAAAAATTCACCATTATTGCTAGGTGAATTATCTGATATATGTAAAATTAAAAAAACCAAATTTTTGAAACCAATTTTGAATGTTAATGTAAGGTGGAATTCTACATATCTAATGATTGCATGACAAATTTTAATGCAAAGTATTTCAGAAAAACTTGTACAAATAAATTATGATGTTTTAAATTCTTTATTTCCAACTATATCTGAATGGCGGCTTATAAAGGTATTTATTTTTATTTATTAATTTAATTAATTAAATTATTGTATAATTAATTATCATTGTAATTAATTTATAGGAATTATACAGTCTTTTACAACCAATGTATGAAGCAACTAACCTTCTTTCATCATCATTAAATTCATCCTAAGGAGATATAAGATTAGCATTTATAGGAATATTTGCTAAATTAAATCAATATATAAGAGGATCTCATTTACAAAAACAAATAGCTTTAGCAATATATGAAAAATTATTAAGATATTGGAAAAAACACTTAGATCAATAATCTATAATATCATCTTTATTAGATCTGAGGTATAAATGTTCAGCATTTAAAGATAATAAAATTCAAAATGCTATTAAAATATTACAAGAAATGTTTTTATCATATATATCATCAAATGCATAACAAATACCTAAAACCAAAACAACCTCAAGAGATTACTTTTTAAATATACTGAATAATAATAATAACATATATAATTCTAATAATTCAAATGAAGAATTAAACTGATATTTTAATTCTTTATGTGATAGTCATACAGATCCTTTAACATGATGGAAACTTCATAGCAAAGACTATCTGATACTCTCTTATATAGTTAAGGATTATTTAACCATTCAAGTAACATCAATTGCATCTATACAAGCCTTTTCTATTTCATGTTTAGCAATAACCAAAACTAGAAATAGGCTAGATCTGAAAACAGCAAGAGCGACTATTTGTATAAAATATTGGGTTTCTAATAATTTAAGAAAGACGTGTGAAAAAGAATAAAAATTTATTCTATTCTTAACATTAATATAATAATAAAAAAACATTTTATTTTGGGTAATCAATAAATTCAATAAATTTAGCTTTTGATACTTTTTTGTAATGCTATTAAGATCAGGTTATAAGATTGGTCTAAAAGATCAGTCTAAAATCAGTCTATAAGATCGTCATTAAAGATGATCCTTAGTCTAATTTCACCTTTCAGATCTATAAAGACTGGATCAAGATTGGATGGATCAGATTGTTAAAAACCCTAATGGTAAATGATAAACAAGTAAATAACTAATGTGGCTAATGATGATGAACCAATCAAATTTGGGGGTCTAGGATATTATCCTAGATACAGGGGTCTAGATTAAGATTCTCCTTTTGATGGTATTTTCACTCCTCCTATATGAATATTTTTTTTAAAAATAAGTATCATGTGATATATACAGTTACGGACTATACCTTAGAACAAATTAAGATTTTCTGTTTTATTTAACGTAATGATCACGTGATATTATTTTATCACTTTTCTGAGACAAAGAACTTTTCAATCAAGTAAACTTAATTGTCTATTTATAAAGAAAAAGCCTTTGTTTTAAAATAATAATATAATATAAATTGTCAATTTACTATATTTAATATATATATTTATTGATTTTTTAATAAACTTTTATGTTTTTATTACATTATCATTTTTTATTATATTAATATTTTATTAATATTATATTAATATCAATTCAATGTTAATTTGATACTATTTTGATATTGTATTATTTTTTATTTTGATGTTAAATATATAAAAGACAATCAGTAAAAAAGGAGAAAATCTAAAAATTTTTAATTTAATTATTAAGCTAATTTTGTGTATATGACCGAGATCAGCCAAGTAGTCTAATAATATAAATTTTGACCAAAATTTGGATTTTCCCCTTTTCTACTGACCGCCTCCTATATATTAAATCATTATTATAATTTTTAAAGATTTTGATTTTACATTATAATTAACATCAATTCAACCTCATTATTGCATTAATTTGTTATTAATTTAAACTATATAATAAAAAAATTAAAAATATCATTTTATTTAATAAAGATAAAATTAATAATTATTCTTGCTTACTAAAGTCATATTTTTAAATATAAGAATATTAAATAGTCCTAAATAGTCCTAAAAGTCTCAATAAATTTACCAGTAGAAAAGATTTTTATTTTATTTGCATTAGCTTTTACTTTCTAATGATAATTTATTAATTGAATATTTATTAAAAATATCTTTTAACTTAAGCAGAAATCTAGAATTTTAATTTTTGAAACATAGGATACAGTCCTAAAAACTGGATTTCACCTTGATAATCCTATGAAAATTATCAATTTCAAAATTCATATTTCTTTTAAAAGTTATTTATAAAGTTTATTATAACTAGAGTTCCTCAAAATCGAATTGAATCAAATAATTAAGCAATTTGAATTTGATTTGATTTTTTTAAATCAAATCAAATCAAATCAAATTGAACTCAAATATTTGATCGAATCAATTTGAATCAATTTGAATTTGATCGAAT
>CAMKVN010000230.1:0-35357 GCA_946474995.1 Funneliformis geosporum | reverse complement strand
CCACTAGGGCTTTAATCGTATTCTTTCATTCATCGGTATATTTTTTATGGATTGTATTTTTATTTATTAACATATTCGTTTTGTTCTGTTTTTAACTCACTTCTCGCGTAAAACAGACTTTTAAACGCTTAGAAGTGAGGTTTTTTTCGGGAGAAATTTTCCTCCCTAACTAAGACTACTAAAATAGCGAGAATTAGTTAGGGAGACTGAGCCAACCAACGCAGGTGGAAGCTTTAAACTCTTCAACCCTCTGGTAAGGGGCGAGTACCTAGTTAGAGGCTCAGTCAACAGAGAACTAACTTTTTAAAAAGACTAACTAGGCTCATTTGTTTCCGATAGCACATTTCATTCACTACCGGCAGTCTCGGCATGGCCTTTGACTGTCCAGTAGCTTTTAAAAAAAGCTACCAAAAAGGTGTCTCCTTTTTTTACATTGGCGTTCTCCGTCAGTTATCAGTGGAAGGGTGAAAATAATCGAGCGACCAATTATCTAAATATTGGTTGCGAGCCTGAGTTTCACAACCGCACAAATCCCCTCTCTGCTGGATGGTTTGGTGTTGATAATTATGTGAAATGGGGTAAGCCAAGAACTCTTTTGATTCTTCCATATCATACTCGGCAGCATAAGTGTCTAATTTATCCATAAAGGCTCTGATAACTGATGCTTTCTCCGGTTCAAAAGTGAAATGGAACACTGGTTTAGTTTGGAAGTGGTGATAAACATTTTGACTACATTTATCGGCTTCTTTTAACACTTGCTCTTGCTCTAAGGGAAGATGGCAAAATTGAGCCGATTTACAAAGTAGCAGCAAACGGGTAATTAAAAATTCTTGGAAGTCTTTGGAGAGGTGCTTTTGGGGTTTATTTCACAAATAAGCCTCTTTTTGAGGGGATTTAGTGGCTAATTTTAAAAGCGAAAGCGGGTTTAGAGAGCGAGTGCCTAGGCGATAATTCTTTTTGATTAGGATTGGTTTGGCAGCATTGCCTACTAATTTTTCCTGGGAGCGATAGAAATAAGTGGTTTGGGAAGTTTGGTAATTGAACTGGCGAAAAATTTTTTGATTTTTGGGGAGGGGCAGTCCGCTTTGGGCATCTAGGCGGTGTTTAGCGATTAGCAAAGCTGGTTTTTGCTGGTATTGGTAAAGATTTTTAAAAAAGCGGTAAGTTTTATGATTATTGGCTAAACCATGCTTAGTGTAAAGGCTTCTTAAATGGAAACTTTTTGATAAATATTTGGCTAAATAGGAACTGATAGTCTTATATCCCGGACTACGACTTTCGACTCGACCGTAAGGTCACAGTTCAGAAATATAGGCTCGGCAATTTCAGCAAGAGGTAAAATTTTTGTCCAAAGTGCATCGGTGCGAATAGGAGACTATTGGTGTGCTTAATAAATGAAAATGCCAGATACCATTTTTTTGTAATTCACTAACCACAGTTCATTTTCAGTTATCCGGCTTTCATAAACGGCGAATCCGGCGTAAAAAAAGGGCTAAATAATAGTTGGCGGGTTGGTGTTGACTGACTTCTGAGCTAACTTTGGCAATTTTTACTTTCAAAGGTTCGGCTTGCGGATCAAAGGCTTCGGCTCAGTTTTTTAATCAGCCATTTTTTTTGGCTATCGGCTCTCAACAGGGGTCTTTGGGATTTCAATTAGTGGTAAAAGCCGAATAATTATCCTGTTTAGTGTTAAAAGTGAGGGTTAAGAACAAAAGAGGCTGGTTAGACTGAGTGCCTTCAAAGTTGGCTTCCACTTTATCCTTAAAGCGAGTGTAGAGTTTCTTTTCTTTGGAATTAAAAAAAGCAAAATAAGTGCAATTATTAGCATCTTGGAGGCAATCATCAATTATGGGAGGTTGAATTGGTGCCTTGTTGAGTGGGCTTTTAGATTGATTTAGATAAAAAGAGCGAGCCGAATTTTTAGTTAAAGAGACTGATATTCGATTGGTGCTTTCTATGTGTTTAGTAGAAACATTTAGAACACTAAATGCGGTGTGGTCTTGGGTTAAAAAGGCTTTTAAGTCAGAGCGAGAGACTTTCTTTATTTCTGAGAGATCATTCAATAATTTTTGAGGTGATTTAAAACCGGTGGTTATGTTTCCATTAAATAAAATAATTAATATGGTAAAAAAAGAGAAATTGGAATTTCTTTTATCCAAAACTAAACTTTTAAAAAAATTAAAATTTGGAAAAATGAATGAGAAATGTATTAAAAATTTTTTCAAAAAAACTCTACAAAAATTATTAGATAGCAACGGTATTAGAGAAAAACAAGGAAATGAAGTCGATGTTTAAAAAAATCGAAAGATTTTAATAACTTTACTAAATAAAATAGTGAGATAATTTAAATAAAAAAACGGGACCATAGCGCAGTTGGTAGCGCACACCGCCGATAACGGTGAGGTCGGTGGTTCGAGTCCACCTGGTCCCACCATATATAAAAAAAACATTTTAATTTTTAACTGTTTATTCGAAAAATTTCTAAAAAACTGATACTTTTTTTCCTGCCCTGTCTTGTCGGCTTTGCTTTTTTTGCTTTTCTAATAAACAGTTAAATTCTTCTTCGGGAAAATTGTAAGTTTTTTTTTTGAGGTGAAAGCGAATTAATTCCTCTGGAATGCCTTTGGTATCATATCAAAAAAATATATCTGCGGCGGTGATGTTGGGGGTATAATACTTATCTAGTTCTCGAATTGACTTATCAATGAATTCAGTTGATTTATCTATTTCCCTTTTTAGTTCGCTAATTATCAAATTTTCTTTTTCCTTTAAATGCCGGTAGTAAGAAGAATTAACCTCAATTAACTTTTCACTAATTTTTTGTAGTTTTTCGCCATTTAAATTAATTAAGTAAGCCAACAGAGTGGCTTTTTTGACTAGTTTTTTGAGAATATATCCTCGCCCTTTGGGTTCAAACGCCGCCCCATCCGCCAAAGCAAAAATAGCAGTCCGCAAGTGGTCGGCAATAATATAATAATTTTCTTTTTGGTTCATTCTAATATTATAACAATTTTAATAAATTTTTGAATATTCGTCAGCAGAAAAAAATTTTTTCACGGAATTTCATTTATAGAATTACTTATTGTAACTATATGAATTAGTTCACCTATTAAAAAGATAAAAAGCAAGAATTAGATTTTAATCTGCCACTGTACTTTTTTTATTTTTCAAAACTTAAATTTTATAGTCTAATTAGGGAAAGAAAAAAATAACTATTCTAAGTAGTTAAAAAAAATCATTTGATAAAAGAAAAATAGGCAAAAGCCAAACCGAGTATAAAAAGAAAATAAAAAATCGAGCAAAAATAAAAAACATTCATCGCCCACGAGAAAGACGACTTTTTCGATATCTTTTTAGCATGAAAGCAAAAAAAGAAAGGGTAAGAACATAAAAAAAAAAGTATTATTAATAAACAAAGCAAGACATAATGTCCTATATTTCTAAATTTTGACATGTTTACTATTATTTTTCGAAACTAATAACTAAAATACTGAATTTTATAATCCTTTTTTTTAAATCATAACGCTTTCCAAAAAACTACAAGCATTTATTATTTTGTCTGTTATTTCCGTAGTTTCTCTGATAGGAGGTTCGTTTATAATCAGTAATACCAAGGCGGGAAAAAAATATAAAAAACTCGGTCAAGAGGTAGAAAATTTGAAAAATAAATTAGAGCAATTGGAAAGAAAGGCAATCAGAAAAGGACAAAATTAAACAAAAAATCTACTGACTAAAAAATATTATTTTTATCATTCTTTTTGCTACTGGCTTAGACTTTCCTAATTCTTTTGCTAAAAAAACTTATATGGCTAACTATAAAAAAAATGAATTACTACCCACTGGGGAATATAAAAGAATTAAATTACCTTATGAACTTAATGAATTAGAATGGGTTATTTCTTTCCAAACTATGCATTTTCATTATAATATCCTCCATAAAAATTATGAAATTAAACTTTTGGAAATGTTGAAGGGAACCAAAATCGAGCAACAGTTTTCTACTTTGGAAAAGTTGATGGAAAATTTGGATAAATTACCGACCGAAATAGAAGAAGATATCCGTTTCTTTGGGGGTGGACTAATAAACCATAATTTTTTTTTCGCTCACCTAACTAAAATGAGTGAAAAAAACGAGGAAAAGATTAATCCGGATTTGTTAGAAAATATTAAAAAAGATTTAGAAATCGGCAGTTTAGAAGAATTAAAACGAAAATTAGTAAAAAGTGCTTTGAAAGTTCGAGGAAGTGGCTGAACTTGACTGATATTAGATGAAAACAAAAAAATAAAAATTATTAACACCATTAATCAGAATAATCCGTGGTCTTTACACTGTCGCCCGCTTATCGCCATTGATATTTGAGAACATGCCTATGTTTTAGATTATAAATCTAGTTCTGGTCGCAAAGAATATGTGGAAAAACTTTTAAAATACCTCCTGAATTGAGAATATATTAGCGAACTTTACCTGAATTATGTGTGAGCCTCACCGCTTTATAGAAACTAAACATTCCTTTCTCACTGTTTTTTCTTTCCAAATCTAAGTAATTTTTACTTTGTTTCAAACTACTAAAAAAATATTCCGAACCCGAACTAGGAATGTAAAAAGAGTAGGTGCTGAAATAGATAATAAATTATGCTAATGAACTAGAAAATAAGTCAAAAAAGCAAGGTTATCAGCAATACCAAATTCAAGCAGAAATCTCTCCAAAGCAAACTGTTAAAAATAAGTTACCTACTGACATTAATTGTTGGTAGAATAAAATTGCTATGAATATAAAAGATATAAAATACAGAAATTTAAAATTATTTTGAATAATAAAAATAGAAAAATTAATAAGTGAAAATAATCTTTCTTCTAGAATAACTGAGAAAAATTGAAAAGAAATTTTATGAGGCAAGGATAGTGCTAAGAGTATTGATGAACATGCAATAGAAATATTTAACCAAATTTGGGGCAGCAGTGAAGGTAGAGGTTATACTATCAATAACCTTCCTTTTAGTAGTGAAGAAAGTATAAAATATTCAAAGGTTAAGAGTGAAGATGAGAAGGAAGAAAAAGAATTAGATAATCTGGAAAAGGAAAAAAATTCCTTAAAAAAATTAGTCAATAATTACGAAACCGATATAAAAAGCATAATCGGCAATAATGAATTAACCAAGTGAAATGAGAAAGTAGTTAAAGCAAATATTAAAGACCAGGATATTGTCAACTTACAAAAAAAAGTTACTGATTTAACCAAATTAAAAAAAGAAACAGAAAAACAGTTAAAGGAAAAAGAACAGCAAATTACTACTTTATCTAATCATAAATGTGATACTCCTCAGGGAAAAGAATTAAATCTGTGGAAAGAAAGAGTAATTAAATTAACCACCGAAAAGGATAAACTGCAAAGCCAATTAGAGCAAAAAGAAAAAAATAATTCTAATTCAAAAGGGGCTAATTATAGTCATTGGATTTTAGGAGGAATAGGTATTTTGATAGTGGGTTTTTTAATCTATTTACTGGTTATTCAAAAAAAAAAAAAAAACAAATAAACCCATTTTACCGGTAGTGAAATTTTATAAAGGAATTGCCGATGCCGAGTTGGAAAATTCAAACCAACTCGGTATTATTAAGTCTAATTTTTATCTTAAACCTTTAAAAAAATTTTCAGAAATTTGGAATTACTATAAAAAACTATAAGGTTGAGTATTAACAATTAGTTTTTTGCTAAAAATATTAAATATAAAGAGTATTAGCTCAGCGGAAGAGCGTCTGCCTTACAAGCAGAGGGTCGCTGGTTCGATCCCAGCATACTCTACCATAGATAAGGTAATGTGAAAAACAGTTGCTAGATTTATCGAAAAACCGGTTTGAAAAAAATTGGGCTATTACAAATTTTATTGAGCGAAATTGGAAAACGAAGCAGGAATTTTTTACTGTTCGTTCGGAAAAAATTATTTGGAGGAATACTCAGAAGAGAGAAAAATTTGTCTCCTGAGGTGTGAAAAAAGTGCTCGTAGTTTTATGTGCCGAGGAATAGAGTTTTTGGATAACAACGAAGAAATTAGTCCTTGGGAAGAAGTTGCGGTAGAAAAAAAACAACGCAAAAAGAAAAATGAAAGCACGGAAGAGATAAAACTTACTCAGGTTAAAAAAGTAAAAGATGGTGAATCAGAAAAAGTTTTTTTAGTAAAAAACCAAGAAAAAGAGATTTTTTTTGAGAAAGAAAATGAAAAAATTGCTAGTTCTTTGAGTGAAGAGCAAAAAAAAGTGTTTTATTTAGCGGTAAGGGAAAAGGAAAATATTTTTTTTACGGGGGCAGCAGGCACTGGGAAAAGTTTTTTATTAAAAAGAATAATTGCCGCCCTCCAATTGCGTTATGGAAGAGAAAGAGTGGCAGTTACCGCTTTGACCGGAATTGCTGCCGTTAACATAAACGGCACTACTCTTCATTCTTTTTCCGGAATTGGTTTAGGTGATAGTCCTTTGCCTGATTTAATTAAAAAAATCCGAGACTCAAAACGAGACTTAAAAAGATGACAAAAAACAGAGGTTTTAGTAATTGACGAAATTTCTATGTTAGAAGGAGATTTATTAGACAAATTGGAAATAATTGCCCGAACTGTCCGGAACAATAGCCAACCTTTTGGAGGATTACAGTTAATTTTCTGTGGGGATTTTTTTCAACTTCCTCCGGTAGCAAAAAGAAAAAATTTGTCAAAACTTTGTTTTGAAACTCAGAGTTGAAAAAACTGTCTCAACCATTCTATTTTGTTAACCGAAATTCACCGCCAGAGCGAAAATAAACTAATTAAACTTCTCAACGAGATACGGTTTGGCGAGATTTCGCCCGAAGGACTAGAAGTAATGAAAGAACTAGAAGAAGAACCAAAATATCCGAATGACGGTATTAAAGCGATTCAATTATCCGCTACTAATGAGGAAGTGAGCAAAGTTAACAACACTGAGTTAGAAAAACTTCCCTATCAATTACGTTCATATCAAGCAATAGATTGAGAGGTTTCGCCTAATCGATTATCCGAAATTCTCCGAGGTTGCCTTGCTCCTAGTAAATTACAATTGAAACTTAAATCCCAAGTGATGTTAATTAAAAATTTGTCTCCTCAATTAGTTAATGGTAGTCAAGGAATAGTAGTTGGTTTTCAAGAACAAGAATGTAAAATTAACCATTATGACCAAGAAACTAGAAAAAAAAAGTCCTCAACTCAAAAACTAGTCCTTCCAGTAGTTAGATTCACCAATGGGATTAAGAAAGTTATTGAGCCGGTCGAATGAAGTGTTAAAATTCCCTACACTCATATCGTCCAAGCCAGTCGTCAACAAATTCCGTTGATTTTAAGTTGGGCCATTACTATTCATAAGAGTCAGGGACAAAGTATTGAAAGGTTAAAAATTAATTGTCGTAGTATTTTTGCCGAAGGACAATTATATGTGGCTCTCTCTCGGGCAACTTCGGTTAAGTATTTACAAGTTATCGGTTTTAGGGAAAATCATGTAATGCTTTGCCTTCCCAAAGTGAATAATTTTTATCAAAATTTACTCCAAAATCAAACGGGAGTTAAAAATAATATTATCGGAAAGAAAGGTTGTTTTGGGTAAAGAAATAATTAGAGGATTGGTTAAGAAAAAATCAAAATAGAAGCAAAAAAATCCCTACTAGGCTGGATAGGGATAGATAAAATTTATTAATAGTATTTAGATGTTCCTAATGGCAATTAGAAAGAAATAATAAATTAATTAGTTGGCTGATTTAGCTCAATTGGTAGAGCAACCGCCTTGTAAGCGGTAGGTTGTGGGTTCAAGTCCTACAATCAGCACCATTTATATAGTAAAATACATTTATAGGAATATGAATTACGACAACAACACACACACACACAGAAAAAACACTGTCGCTTTTGCGAAAAAGACCATTACGGTAGCCAAAAAGTTTGCCGAAACTGTATCGAACGATACCGACCTAAATTAAGTGTAGGTTGATTAATTTTTTGGGCTTTATTCGGTCTCTTACCTGCTATTATTTATTATTTTATTAAGAAAAATAAACAGGAAGAATGGGATAGAGTAAATTTGTAAAAAGATGGGGGGATAGCTCAATTTGGCAGAGCAGTTGACTGTAGATCAATTGGTTGGGGGTTCAAGTCCCTCTCTTCCCACCAGTTAATTTTACATTTGGAAAAGTAAAGTAAATATTAGTTTTCTATAAATATAGTGCTTGTTTTTATTTCAAAATCGGTCGAAAGAAAAAAATGGAAGAAGGGTTTTTTTTAAACCCTTTTCTAAGCAAGGAAAACAACAAAAAGATACTTTTTCGCAAAAAAATTAAATAAATGTTCTTTTTATAAACTATTTATTCTAAAAGGAAAGTAATTAGGTAAAATATAAAAAAATTTATTTATTTTTTTTGAAAAGTTTATAAAACTATCAAATAATCTATATTTTTAACTTTCTCTTGCTCGGTTTCTTTCCCTACTACCATTTTCATATCCCGAAATTGCTTCTCGGTAATTATTAAATATCTAACGTTTCCTAATTTGGGACAATTTTTTTTCAACTTTTGGGCGGATTCTTGGGCGTAATCGAAAGTATGACAAAGTTTAACATAAACTGAAAATTGAAGCATATAATAACCATTTCCTAATAAATATTTGTGAAAATAACGAAAATCTTTCCGATTTTCCTTGGTTAAAGTTGGTAAATCATATAAAACTATTATTCGCATTTGTCGTCATCTATTCGATTTCTTCATTTTCTAAACTTTGACAAAGAAGAATAGGTAATTTGATTTTGCCGACTCTATTTTCTTTTAGGCAAGAAATAAAAGATTTAACCATAATATCAATTGCTATATAAACCTTTGTTTTTAGGTTATTTATTTTAACCGGATAATAGATAATTTTTGCTATTTCGTTCCTAATTTGTGAAGATAAATTATTTTCTCTTTCTAAACGAAAAATATTAGTAATCACTCAGTAATCAACAAGCGGTCGCAAGGGCTCAATAAAATCACTACTCAAATTAAATCAATTGGTCGGTCCGCAATGTTTTATTCCTAAATGATTATTCAAACCATAACTAATGAGAGTTCTAGAAATAGCACTAGTTAAAATTTTGTAGCCATAATTTAATGCTCTATTAATATTATCATCAGCAAAGCGAATGAAACCCTTACCGTATAACTTCTGAAAAAAATATTTCGCTACCGCTCCCTCTCGGTTAGTTCGGTCGCCATTTTCTACCTTTTTCAATTGGGCTTTAATTCAGTTTAAATCAACCTTCGGTTTTTGCTTTTCTAGAACTAAATAACTATTTTCAATTTTCCTTTGAATAATTTTTTTTCATAACAAGTCTTTAAATCTCTGGGTCATTTTCAACTGTTTTCGAAAAACGCCCAGAGGAGAAAAATGCTGATTTAAACTGATAAGCAGACCCGTTGGGTCGCATTTTTCGTTAGTAACTATTAAAGAGATATTATTTTCGGCTAGTTTGCTTAGCAAATGACTAGTTATGCGAGAATGGCTGTTTTCGAGAATTATACAGTTAATATCATCAAGGGAAAATTGTAATTTAGCTTTTTCTCTTTTATCAATTAAAGTAAATTGATTATTTTTGAGACTTAATTCATCATTTTCCCTCACTATTATAGTCTTTCAATTCATAACTAATCTAAGTAATTATTTAGAATTTTTATTTGACAGAGAACTAAAACATATTTTCGGGTGGCTCTTTTTCGGTTGTTGGTTTATTATTCTTTAATTTGACAGAGAACTAAAACATAGGTGAACGAAGGGAAGAAGATAGGGGTAGTTTATTATTCTTTAATTTGACAGAGAACTAAAACTAGGTGGATATAGTAAATGTATAGGTAGCGAGTTTATTATTCTTTAATTTGACAGAGAACTAAAACTCGGAGATAAAGTGAAAGGATGAAGAAGGTAGTTTATTATTCTTTAATTTGACAGAGAACTAAAACTTGACTTTAGCGTTTTGCGTAAGTTTTATAAGTTTATTATTCTTTAATTTGACAGAGAACTAAAACCTGTCCGTCTAAAACAAACTCTAAAGTTAGGAAATAAGTAATTTTTTCGCCAACAAAAATTAAGCATTAAAAATGTTTATTTTGACAAAATTAGAGGTTTTTTTGATTAGAACAGATTTTAGTTGAAGTTTTTTTAGCCAAGTATTGCTTGGGGGAATTTCATCAATTTAACCCAAAAACTAATAACTAGGCAGATATAGAGGATGCCTGACCTCTCGGCATATAGCCTTATCTTAGATTCTCTGTCTTAATATATTTTAGAAAATAATATCAAAACTACTTCACTTTTTTACCCAAAATATTAATTTTTAATAACTTAATCGAAGGAGAAATTTTATTAATTGATTTTTTCCTAGTTCCCAGAAAATTAATTTTGTTTCTTACTTTGACTACTGTATCATTCGGAAATTTGATTTCTAGATTTTCCTTATTATCCTTGATAAGGCTCGCTATGCTTATAGAAGAAACATTATCTCCCTCCGTTCCTGTATAAAATAAAGGGAGGCTAACCAATTCTTTTAGTGAATTTTCTAAGGATTCTGAATCAATAATAGTAAAGATATCTTTAGGTCTAACAAATTGTTGATGGTTTTCTATACTTCTCTTTTTTTGAATCAACTCGATATTTTTTACTCTTTTCGACTTGTCATTATCATTAATTTCAAAACCGACATACATAGAAGTGTCCCAAATTGTATAATTTTTTTTCTTCCTTTTATCCTCTACAATCAAAAAAAAATATTTTTCTCCGTATTCAGAGTTAAGTTTCTCCAATCCTATTTTTTCAACTAATTTACTTAAAGAGTTTTTTTTCGGTAAATCCATCTTCCCTTCTTTTTTTAACTTTTCATAAAGATTGGGAAGAATTAATTTGCCTGTTGCCGCGTAGTTCCCAGGCTGTTCTGAAGCAAAAAAATTCCTTTTTGTTTTGTGATCAGGAGTATAAGAAATATAAGGATAATGTATATTACCTCTTTTATCTTCTAAATCACTTTCGATTCTTTCGTGATATTTATCCTCTGCCAAAACTTCCCTAACTTCAATTTCAATAATTATTTCTTTTTTTCCTTCTCTATTTCGGGGAAGTTTTATCTCTGTTTTCTCTAACCGCACAGGAATTCTTTGTTCGACAATGTTTTTTAAATTAGGAACTAGGAAAAATTTAAAATTATCAATTTCTTTCTGTTTAGTGATAATTTCTAAAATATTATTCCTTAATAACTTTTGGGTATATCCATCCAACAGTTCATGCTTTTCTAATTTTCATTCTGGCCTTTTTCACTTTTCAGCAATTTCCCGACAAAGAGAATCAAACTGTTCTTGGGTAAAGCTCTCTCCCTTTTCAAGTTCTCGCTTTTTTCAATTAATCTTAGTTAAGTCTTGTAACAATCGGATATGCCCATGAGATTTGAAATGGGCTAAAACTATGGCATCAACAGCATGGTGATAGTGAGTCAAACTTCTTAGTTGTTTTTTGTAGTGAAAAACTGAGGATTTGTCGAAAATTTGCTTTCGAAAATAAGAAGTTATCGAACCTCTAATTACCTGAACTTCTGTTTTCTCAAATTTTTTGTTCTTGTTCAACTCTTTTTGAATATATTTAGTTAAATAAGTGGCTATTGCTCTAGTATCATTGATATTTCGACTGACAAAATCTTCGGTTTTTTCTTTCCAGTCATCTCCTAAATTTAATAATTCGTGCTTTCGCGGATTTCTTTTTTGGTAAAGGCCATCAACTCGATCTTGATATTCTTTTTGTTCTTTTGAAGTTTTCATTCAAAAAAATTGAAGTGGCAAATTATCTCCTTTGGCTTCATTGCATCTAGGATGAGTTAAAGTTAAATTTTCATGAGGAGAGTCATTGGCTCATTTATTTTGGGGAACGATGTGATCGCAATGATATTCATTCAAATGAATTAAGTCTAATTGGTCACCGCAATAAAGACAAATCGCTCCTTCATTAACTTCTATTCATTTTTTTACCTTTTTGTATTTTTTCTTTTTATTGTCTCATTTTCAAATTCTTTTGTTTTGATCTAATCATAGTCTATATCTTTTTACATTTTTATCATTATCTTTAACACCACTAAAGCCTTTTAATTTCTTTCTTATTTCCTTTTTTTCTTCTTCAAAATCTAGATTAATTTCCTTAATTTTATCTCTTTCTTCTTCTGAATTTCACAAATCCCGACCAGTTTCAATGTTAATAACAGCAAACCCTTGACTATATTTTGATTTCGGATCTAGAAGATTTTTGAGTATTTTGCGAGTTTGGTTAAAACTACGAAAAACTACTGAATTTTTCACTAAATCAGGATGCATTCATGGAGACCACATTTTTTCGTTTTTATTGCTTGTTCCTACTATTTTATTTTTTAAATCCTTTTCTATTTTTTTCTTAAACCCTGCTTGAAATTCGCCATATTTTTGACCATCCAAAAATGCTCTAATTGTTTCAACCATATAACGGAAAGAAACCGAAGCCGGCGACCTTTCTTTGTTGTATTTTTGTAAATTATCTATTGCCGAGCAGTTTTCAAAAAAGTCTAAACTGTGCTTTTTTAACAAGTCATCTAGTTTTTCTTTTCTTCTTCAAGGAGAAATATCCTCAAAAATAATTTTTTCGATTTGAAAGAAAATAGTCTTTTTATAGTCCTCATAATTTAAGTAAAAAGTTTTATCTACATTTTTTCATAAAACTGAATAAAAATTAGAATCTTTTTTTAGTAGGTCCAAAAAACTAGTTTTAAACTCAATCCCTTCTTTGGGGAAATTAGGTTTCACCTCTAATTTATCAAGAAATTTTTCTAACTGTTTCCTAAAATTTTCTCTTTTCTTACCACTCTTTTTTTCTTCCTTATTCAAAATTATAGATCGATAACCCGAGGGAGAAAGTAATCAGTCGAAAACTTTCTGATGAATTTCTTTTCTTTTTTCTAATTCTTTTATTTTAGAAAACTCGTTAATAAATTGGTAGCAACAATAAATTAGTGAACAACGCCAGCCTCTTTTTTCTTGGGGGAAATATTCACAATAACCAGTTGTTTCGATAAAAGGAGTAAAAGTAATGTTACGATTATGTTTTTTTCATACTTGTCTTTTTCCCTTTTCCTTTGGGCCTCCTTCTCTTTCTCACAAATTCCTCTTTTCCTTGTCTTGCGGACCAGGTCCATCCTCAAAATCTCTTTGACGAAAAATTATTTTCTTAATGATTTCTTGAGCCGATAATTCTTTTATTTCGGTTTTTCCGTTTTCTCGTAATGTGTAGGGAAATTTTCTTTTAAATTGCGAATAACATTCGATTTCGCTTTGTTTTTCTAGAATTTTTTGAGTTTCTTCTTCTAAAAATTTACGAGAGAAGATGAAATGTTTATAATCTTTCTTTGCCTCAATTTTATCTTTGCAATTTTTATCTACACAAACTTTGCAGTAGGCAAGAGCAAGGTTTGAGAAATTTTCTTTAATCAATTTTGTTTCACTTTCTTTTACTTCTTTACGGCAGTTAGAACACTTTATTTTTTCTGGTTTATGATTGTGAGGTGAAAGTAAATTTTGGTATCGAGAATGGCGAAATTTCTCGTTTTTAACTATCATTTCTGCCACTGACTTATAATTATTTTCTTCGAATAATTTCTTTGTGGCTTGAACCGCAGTTTTAGTTTCTTTGTCATCCTTGTCCTTTTCTTCTGGATTACCATCTAAATTTTCCCAAAAATCCCTATATCCTCGGTTTTTATCAATATGAAGAAGTATAAACAATAGTTCTACTAATTCAATTTTCTCATTTAAGGCTTTGCATCTAACAACATAAGGATTAAAAAACTTAGTTTCATCATACTTTAATAAATTAGTGGTTTTTTTCTTTTCCGTAAAATTTTTGAATTCTTGAAGTAAATCATTTCCAAAAATCTCTCCGAAAAACTTTTTTAAATCTTCTTTTCGACAATACCGGCGATTTAATAATCTCCTCTTTCCCCGAAACTCTCTTCTTTTTTCAGCCAATGTTTTCTTGCTTTGCGGATCTTCGGGAACATTAAACAAACGAACTCCAAAATCTTCTAGTCAGTGATTTCCGTTTTCTTCTTCGCCAATAATCCCCCAACCAACCGAACCAATTCCAATATCTAATCCTAGATAATATTTTATTTTTTCTTTGTTCATAATTATTTTTAATAAAATAGTTTTTTGTTATTGCCTTATAGTTTAAATTTATAATTCTTTCAGCGAAAAAAGCATTTGCTCGAATATCATTTTCCTTATGTAATCACGAGCCTCGATCATTTTTCGAACTGAACCCATGATAGTATTAATTTCTTTTTCTCATTTATCTAAATATTTATTTAAATTTTCAGCATAATAAGGTATTTTTTCCTTAATTCATTTTTCTAAATTATCAATTCTTTGGTCTTTGTCTAATCGTTTATCATTTCCCCCTAATTTATGCTTTTGAATAATAAGCAAACGAGCAATTTGTCCAGCGAAAGCAAAATTTTCGCTATTGGTAAAAAAGATATTTTTGTGTGGAAAGGGTTTGAGTAAAGGTTGCTTATAGCAGGTAGCCACAATAATTCCGAAATCAGCCTGGTGGGTTTTCATATCCTTTTCCAGTTTGTCAACTCAACTATTTTCCCACCTTTCCGTATTTTTGGCTTCGTAAATTATTTTTCCGACCACCTTTTCCAATTCGTTTCCTCCTCGGACAATTTGTAAAATATCAGCACGGGTTCCTGCCGAAGTGCGAGCATGAGTAACATTTTCAACGATATCATTACCGCTAAAAATTTCTTGGAGTTTTTCATGAACAAAATCTTCAAATTCCTGGCCTTTTTGAGTTGGTTTCACAAATTCTTTGCCTAATTTATAGCCTTCGATAAAAGATTTTAAAGCATTATTTTCTTCTCGCAATTGGATAACTAAGGGAGAGTTCTCAATAACTTCTTGCATTTCGGCTAACAATTTTTCCTTGTATTGTTTTTCTTGGCTAGTAAAATAATTTTGGAGATAAACCACCGCCAATTTTTCTTCGGAAAAATTTTGAGCAGTAATAATTTTCAAACACCACGGGCATTTCAGCGAAAAAGAAAGGTTATCGGATAGTAATTGGCGGTTTAATTTTTCGATATTCATGATATTTTAATTTTGGCAAATTTCTTGTATTAAGAAAAAAATTCACTCGAAAATTAGAAGTAAAAAAAAGAGAAAGAAGTTGAAAATTTTATATCAGGGTGGTTTTTTGAATTGCCAAAAACGGAATTGCTTCCTTGTCCGCAAAGAAAAAATCCAAAATAGAGTTTAGAGCATTAAAAAATAAGGGTTAAAATTAATAATATAATATATGAATATAGAAGTAACCAATAAAGAAAAACATTTAATTAAATTAGACATTGACGGAACCAGCACTAATCCGGATTTTTCGACTTTGAATCAAAAGTTAAAAGTTGTTTTGCAAAAGTTAATAAAACAAGGGCATAAAATTTGCTTTACTACCGGACGAAATTATTTATCCGCTTTACCTTTTTATAAAGAAGTGGGTTTGGATACTTTTTTAGTTACCTATAATGGGGCTTATATTAATAATCCGGCGGAAAAGGACAATAAAGAAATAGTGGTGTTCCATTCCATTAAAAATAACGTAGTAAAGGACATTTTGGATGAGCCTGTAATTAAAAAAAATATCTGTAATGTTCTAATCGACCACGTTAATGGATTAAACTCGGAAGGGGAAATAAACTTAAAAACCATTAGCACCAGCGATGATATTTATTATCAAGAGATATTTTTCAATGGCAATCCTTACACCAAAGGAGAAAATATTTTACAACTGCTAGGAAAAAAAGACGTTTTACAATTAGTTTTAGAATTTCCGAAAGATGAAAGAACCTTTAATGAGATTTTGTTAACTTTACGGAGAAAATACAGCGATGCAATTACTTTTTATTTCGGCACTAAGTTAAAAGCCAAAACACCCGGAGACAAAATTTTGGTTCCGGACCCCGAAAGAAGAATAATAAAAATTCGGAATGAATTAGCCAGTAAAGGAATGGGGGCGAAATGAGTAGCAAGGCAATACAAAATTAATTCTCATAACATTATCGCTTTTGGTAATGATGTTAACGATATAGAATTAGTTCACAGCGTTGGTAAAGGGGTAGTTACCGCTGACAGTGATAGTTACCTAAAAACTTATGCTTATGCTATAACCGACTTCGGACTACTTAATAGCGATGGAGTAGCCAAATATCTAACTGACTATTTTAAACTAGATAAATAGAAGGATTTTCTCCCAACTCTCTGGAATAATTTTGCTATTTTTTTTCCAAAAAGGGACATAATTAAGTCAAATATTTTTGAATTTTAGTTAGCCGTTTATAATAAAGCACAGTTATTCCTCTTTACTTTTTCTTTTCCGATTAAATTTAACCGATTTTAATTTTTTTATCGGTTTGCTAATTTTCTTTTTCTCTTCTCCTTTTTCCTCTGGCCCTGCTAGTTGGGGAATTTCTTTTGCTTCTTCCGCAAAAGTTTCTTTAAATTCCTTTTTTATCATTTCCAAAGATTCTAATTTTTTTTTGGTCGCTGGCGGATAATTTTTCTTTGCCTTTGATTTCTTCTTCTAATTTTACTAAACTTTGAAAAACTTCAATTTTGTTTTTGATATCCTTGTGTTTGCTTTCGTTTTTTAACTTTTTGTAAGTTATATCTTTGGTAATTTTATTTTCCAATTTAATTTTTTCGGTTTCGGCTTTGGTTTTTTCTTTCTGAGAAAAATAGGTGAATATCGCGACAATAATCGGAGCGAGACCGAAAAGAATTATCATTATTCATTCAATTGCTTGCATATTATCTTTTTTTAAAATTATTTTAGTAAGAAAAAGGAGAGAATATATACCTCATATAAACCAACAATGCTTATATTTTATCCAAACAAATCCATGTTTTTCTCAGCAACCTTTTTTCTTTTTTAGAGCAAAATTTGTTTTTTTGCTTTTCATTTTAATAAAAATTAAGGGGAAGAATAATATTACTAAAAACGGTATATAAAATTCGAAAGTTGATGGTTGAGTAAATTACCTAATTACCGAACTTTTAAAAACCATAGGCACCTGTAAAATTATCTATATTTATTTATACAATTTTATTTCATAAGTTTCAGTTCCTTATTCTGTTTTTTTAGTAATTGTCAAAGAAAAAGATTGAATGCTACTCGAATAATATCTAAAAAATTTATTAAAAGGCAGAGTAGCTCAGTCGGTTAGAGCAGACGACTCATATTCGTCAGGTCGGAGGTTCGAATCCTCTTTCTGCCACCATTAAAAAGTTATTTACCGAACGATAATAATAACTAACTTGCTACTTTTTGATATAAGAAATTTTTTTTAACTTCTTTAAAATTGATTAACAAAAAAATGAATAATAAAATAATTGATTATATTTCAGGAGCAAAAGTAAACGCTACTCCGGAAGAAATAGAAGCCGTTCAACCATTAGCCCAAGAATTAGTAGAAGTTTATGGCTACAATAAAAACGAAATAAAAACTCATCCTCAGTTCCGTATCTCCCTTTCTCCTTCTGATGAAAAGAAAAGTTATCCAGTTGACATTGCAGTTTTCGAAGATAAAAATTTGAAGATAATTTGCGAGTGTAAAAAGATATCATCACAGGAAGGTAAGGAACAACTGAGAAGATACTTGCGAATGTGCGAAGCCAAAATCGGGGTTTGATTTAATGGTAAGGAGAGGATAATTTTGAAAAAAATCGAAACTGACCGAGGAATTAACTTCAAAGAATTAAACGATATTTTGCCTTTTGGAATTTGAGAAGAAACTCATCCTCGTTATGAGGAATTAAAGCCTCGCGAAAATCTAAAAAGTGTTTTTTATCAAATTAAAAAAAACCTCCAAAAAACGGTTATTGGTAGCACTAACGAACCTGATATAGCCAAAAATGTTCTAAAAATTTTGTTTTGCAAAATTTTTGATGAAAGATATCAAAGTGAAAGTGGATTTGTGAATTTCTATGCTAATGATGGTAATTTTCGGGAGAGTTCTGAAAAAGTTCGAATAATTTTTGCTAAGGTTAAAAACAAGTTTGAAGATGTTTTTGACAAATCGGAGGAAATTAAAATGGATGATAAAAGTATAGTCCTTATCGTTCAAAAATTACAATGAATTAGTTTTAAAAATTCCGGTCGCGACGCGGTGGCTGATGCTTTCGAAGTATTTATCGGCACTGCCTTAAAAGGAGAACACGGACAATTTTTTACTCCGCGAAATGTGGTGCGATTTGTGATTAATTTTTTGGATGTAAACGAAACCCAGAAAATAATTGATCCGGCTTGCGGAACAGGCGGCTTTATTGTTGAATCTTTACGATATGTTTGAAAGCAGATGGATAAAAATTTATCGCAAAAAAAATGAGAAAAAGAAGAGATAAAAAGGGAGAAAATTGCAGTGGCGAGAAAAAATATTTTTGGTTGTGATAAAGATAGTTTTTTAGCCCAAGCCTGTAAAGCCTATATGTGTATTCTTGGAGATGGAAGTTCTAATATTTGGAATGAAGACAGTTTGGCAAAGTTTACTGATAACTGGAAAGAAAAATATGAAATTGTGGTTACTAATCCACCTTTTGGAAAAACAATTGCGGTTGAAGACGAAAAAATTTTAAAAAATTTCTCTTTTTGGCGTAAAGAAAAAGACAAAGCGATACAACCTCAGATATTATTTCTGGAATTATGCCTACGACTACTGAAAAAAAATGGTAAATTAGCTATTGTTCTCCCCGAAGGAATTTTCGGCAACGAAAGTGAAAATTATAGAAAAATTAGAGAATTTTTGTTAGAAAATTATAATTTATTAGCAATATTTAATATTCCGCAAGAAACTTTTGAACCATTTACAGGAAATAAAAGTTCTATTTTGATTTTAGAGAATAAAAATTATGATGAAGAGAGTAAAGTTATCTTTGCTAACATTCAAAAAATAGGACATAATAAAAGAGGCGACACGCTATACAGATACAATAATAATGGCGTTCCCTTAAAAGACGAACAAGGAAATTTTGTTGTCAATGATGAATTAAGTGATATTCTTTTAGAAAGCAAGAAAATCAATCTTCCTCACTATACACAAACTAACAAAGAAAATAAAGTTTTTTATGTATTAGCCAAAGAGATAAAAGAAACCCGGAATCTTTTCCTAATTCCTACTTACTATAATGGATTTTTAAAATTATTGAGTGAACTAAAAGCAAATAAAAAAGAGGAAGGTTTTTTTATAAGCATTGGAGAACTTATTGAAAAAAACATATTATTCACTAATAAAAATAAAAACATTCCCCGCGGTAAAGCAGTCGACAGTCATTTTTACTTGCCTTACCAAGAAGGGTTGGTTCCTTTCATTAGAACTTCGGACATTCAAAATTTAGAAATGACAAGGAGACCACAAAAGTGAGTCAACCTTGAAATTTATGAAAATTGCCGAGAAAACCAAGACATAAAAACTCACGACATACTTTTTGTGAAAGATGGAATGGAAAGAATAGGAGAAACGGCAATGATAATGCCCGGAGAAGAAAAAATAATTTTACAAAGTCATCTTTTTAAATTGAGGATAAACACTAATGAAATAAATTTAGATAATTTTAATTTTCTCTATTTTCTTAATCAAGAATATGTGGTAAAGCAAATAAAAAAGTTAATTTTTACCCAAGGGACAATTCCGACAATAGGGGAAAGGATAAAGGAAATAATGATTTGAATTCCAAATAACCAACAGGAATGTCAAAAAATAAGTGATTATATGAAAAAAAGTTTACTATTTAAATATGAATTTAAAAAAGGATTAAAAAAATAATGTTAAAAATGAATAACAAAAATAAAAGTTTAATCGAAACTAAAAAAAAACCTCACTTACCTGCTACCCTTTATGTGGAAGGCAAAGACCAATTTCGCGGCTGATTTAATTCTTCTCTAATTACTTCGGTTATTTTGAGCGGTTGTCCGCCCTATCAACAAGTTCTCTCCCATGGGTTCGTAGTGGACGAAAAAGGATATAAAATGTCTAAGTCTTTGGGTAATGTTATTGACCCCGAAGAACTTATTAAAAAATTCGGAGTTGATATTTTGCGTTTATGAGTAGTAAGTTCGGATTTCACCAAAGAAATAAAAGTCAGCATTCCGATTTTAGAAAATATCCAAGAAAGTTATCAAAAAATCCGCAATACTCTCCGTTTTTTGTTAGGCAATTTAGCCAATTTACCACCGGAATTGAAAAGTGAAAAAGATTTTGAAAAAGAATTAAGTTTAGTAGACTATTATATTCTTCTCCAATTAGAAAAGTTAACCATAGAAAGCCAAAAAAAATATAGCGAATACAATTTTAACCCTATTTTTTCTTCTTTAATGAATTTTTGTATTAATGATTTAAGTTCTTTTTATTTTGAAATTAGCAAGGACAGTTTATATTGCGACAGTTTAAATTCACCGCGGAGAAAACAAATTATCACCACCCTTTATTATTTGTTAGCAGGATTATTAAAAATTATTTCTCCTATGTTGCCTTTTTTGGCGGAGGAAGTTTATCAAAATATTCCCTTCCAGTTCGGAATTTCAAACCAAGCAAGCGTTCATTTAGTAAATCATTTTCCTAATTTTCAACTTTCTCCGGAGAAAGAAAAGGAACTGGGATTAATTACTGATTTTTTTCTCCCCTTACGGCAAGACGCTTACCAAGCCTTAGAAAAAGCCCGCCAAAAAAAAATTATCACCACTAATTTACAAGCCAATTTGACAATTTATTTGAAAGAGGAAAAGGAATGAAACTATTCCGAACTTAATCTAAAAGAATTATTATTAGTGTCCGAAGTTAATTTCAGCCAAAAAAGGCTCGAACAAACCAAAGAAAGAAGTTTTTGTTTGGTGAAAGTAGATAAAACTAACCAGGAGCGTTGCCTAAGATGTTGAAATTATCAAGATTGCCAAAATAATTTTTGTTTTCGCTGTAAAAAAATTATAAATAATATTTAGAGATTATTCTTTATCTTCTTTTTTTGTATAAAAAGGCGTAAAGCAATGACTATTAACCCGAAAACTAGAATTATCCCGCCGATAATTAGTCCTACCGCTCAAATTGGTAAATCGCCGGTTCCTAGATTAGGATTAATAGTGTTTTGACTGACTTGATTTCATCGTTGTTTTTCTTGACTAATTTCGGTCAAAATATCATTTATAACGCCTTGATATTTTTGGTAAATTTGCTCTTTTTCCTCTCCTTTTCCGGCCTTCAAAAATCCTTTTAGTTCACTTTCCAAGCGGGTTAATTCGGCTTCATTGGCAGTGTTCTGAATTGATTCCGGAATTATTTTGATAAGGTTATTTTGAAGAAATTGGTTGAGCGGAGCAGAAATAGAATTGTCGGAGGCAATTTCTAAACAAACTTTTTTGCGAGTGTGAATTTTATCGGTTAACTGGCGATTTTTTTCACTCTGATAAAAATCAGAATTTTTTATGGTCTGATAAGCAGTATCCAATTCCGTTTGGTTTCGGGCATTTTGTAATCCTTCCACTATTTTTATTCGTTTTTGGGATATTTCTCGCAAATGTTCTAACGCCTTTTGAACTCGCTTTTTATCACCATTAACCGCTTGATAAGCCTTATTTTTAATTTCTCCCCGCGGAGCGGAGGAATAATTTTCTAACTCGGTTAGCAAAGAAGAGTCAACTTCTTTTTGGGCTTGGGCGGTTTGAACTTTAACTAGTAATTTTTCGGCTTCCTCCAAAGCCGGAATACTATCCAAAACGGAAGCCTCAAAAACTTTCCGAGCCACTACCTGATTATTCCATTTATTTTTTAATTCAGTTCTTTTTTGGGTTAAACTGCGGTTAGTTTCAGCATAATTTTCTAGTTGGATAATAAGTCGGTCAACTCACCGATTATCCACTTTATTAACCGTGGCGTAAGCCAATTTTTTGTCTCCGGTGCCGTTCTGGTATGATTTTTTTAAGTTGGTAAGAGATAGATTGATAACCGCGGGGCGGTCATTTGGTTTAATTTTTTCGGCTTCCACTAGTAAATTAAGCAATTCTTTAATTTGGTTCAGCAGTTCCGGACTGGTAATTTGGGAGGCATGAGTAGTGAAAATTTGGGCTTGCTCGGCAGTTAAATTTTTGTTTTGGTCGGGACCATATTTCGCTTGGGCGGCAACTCGTATTTGGTCGGGTAAATTAGAACCGAGGGCAGCAATCTGTTGTGATATTTTTGTTTTCTGAGCGGTGATTTCAGTCAAAAAACGATTTTTTATTTTTTTTCCGGCCTCGCTCAAACTCAAATCATTCATTTTCTCCAAAAATTCCAAATCTTTTTGGCAAGTGGCTAAATCAGCGGCGGAATAGTCGGATTTATCCAGCACCTTAAATAATTCGGAAAGAGCCGACAAAAAATCGGCTAATTGTTTCGGTTTATTAGAGTAATTTCAAAAAGTTAATTTTCCGGTGGTTTTGTCAATTGCTTTTTGGTATTGAAGCAAATGTTCGGATTTTGTTGCTCCCGGTATTTCTTGGTAAGCGGTGGGGTTAATAGTCAGTATTTCCAAAAAATCCTCCAAACTTTTTGCCTCTCGGAGGTCAAAAAAAGTTTTAGTATGGGATTTTTCAACTGGGTCAACTTTATAACTGCCGTTTAAACCACTTCGGCGAGATTTAGTCGAAACATAGACAGTATTTCCTTGGTTATCTTTTCCCAAATCGCCCGGCTGGAAACCGCGAAAATAGGTAGGGTCGGTTTGGTCCGGATTATTGGGAAAAAATTGGCGAAAAAGGTCAAAATTAGGTTTAGAGTAGAGATATTTTTTTTCTCAGGGTCTACTCGCAGGTTCTTCGGCATCAGTGCGAAAAATACTAAAACCCTTATAGAGACCTTGGGGATTAATTTGGTCTTTATCCCGCCTTATATCAAACTCATTAAGCGAGGCTTGGTTTACCATTTCCAAGGAGAGATTTGGTATTGCGGTGGCTAGCCACAATTTTAATTCTTCAATTTTTTCTAAATTATGGTCGACAAACCGCTTAACAATTTGTCTATTTCCAGGAAGAAGAGAACCAAAAAAACTTTCTAACTCATATAGTTCTCGCTTTTCGGGCTGTTGATATCTTTCAAAATCCGGCTGAAAGTTGGTAATTTGTTGAATGGTAAAATTTTCTCTATCCCTTTCAATTCTTTCTTGCCTTTTCAGCAAGTCAATAAATCCCCTCAACTCATTTTTTAATCTGGTTTCATTGGTTCCCCAATCAACTATCGACCATAAATCGATTTCTCTTTCGGGTTCCCAATTCTCACCATTTTTTTCTTGTCAATTTAAACTAGATAAAAAAAGTTGTTTATCGACACTTCCGAAACCTAAATTTCTATTTAAGTAAAGGGGATGATGAGTAGGATGGTAATGAATATTTTGGAAAGTTAAGGTAAATTGTTCCTCCGCACCTTTTTCCCTGAAATTTCAAGCAAGAATAAATTCTAATTCATTAAAAAGGTTTAAATTCGAGGGATTATTAACAACACCAACCAAAAGTTGTTTACCTAAATAAATTCCATTTAAAGTATCAGTTCTTATTCTTTGATTAGAGTTATCAGAAGTGCCCGAATCAATGCTGATTTCGGCGATTTCATTCCCTCCCTGTTCTCGGATAGTTATTTTGCCTGAGAAAAAATATCGAGCGAAATTAAAAGAACATTTATTTTTAGTGGTTTCAATAGTGATATTGATAAGCATAATTTTTTTAGTTTAGTTATATTTATTATAACATTTTAACTTTAAAGTAGTCGGCGAGGGTGCTTTATTTCAATTTTTTGATTACTTCCTCTAATTTATATTTTAAGTGGGTTTGGGCGGTCCAAATGAACCCTTTTTCTTTTTCATATTTGGGAATAATATGGATATGGAGGTGAAAAATACTTTGAAAAGCGATTTGGTTCATATTACTAATAATATTAAATCCGGCCGGTTTAAAAACTACTTCTAACTTACCAATAATATCTTTCATTAAAGGCAATAAATAACCCCAACTTTCTTGCTCTATCTCACTAATATTAGCAAAATGTTTTTTGGTGATTAATAAGACATGACCGTCGCTGACCGGCATAATATCTAAAATTGCCACCGCTCCTTCATTTTCCGCCACTACATAGGCGGTTTTTTTTCGGCTAACAATTTCGCAGAATAAGCAATCTATTTTTGTTCCATTCATAATTTAATTATTTTTTTCTTTTTTTTCAAGTTTCTCAGTTCACTACTAAACCAGCCACTAATACTATCCCAACGGTGAGCCAGAAAGGTCAAAAAGCAGTAAAGGCTTCTCAACCCCAATAATAAAGAATAACAAAAGCAAAAATAGCAGATAATATTGCAAAATAAAAGTCTCAGTGTTTCGCTTTTTCGCATTGGTGGCAATGATTTTTAGGGTGATTACAGTTCATAATATTAATATTTTTTATTCTTTTTGGTTTAGTTTTTATCTAAACTTTTAAAAAAAATGGGAAATTTGTAACTTATAAAAAAACTATAAGGCGGTGTCATTTCTTACTTAAAATTTTATTAAAATATGGATTGAAAAGTTTTTTTTGAAGAAAATTGAGCGATAATTATTGGTTCAGTCGCCTTACTCCTAATTTTATTTTTTATTATTTTTATAGTCGGAGCGAAAAAAACTAAAACCGAGAAACAAAAAAAAGATAAAAATTTATTAATTTGCCCTATTCGGGGTATGGTGCGGGCTAAAAAATATGATACGGAGGGTAATTATACCGAAGAATACCAAAGGATTAGGTTAATTCGGTATTTGCTCCAAAAAAAAGGTTATCCTAAAAGTTATTTTATTATCGAATATGCAATTCCTATCGGACATAAAGGACATAATACTTTACGAGTAGATTTAGTAATTAAAAAAGCGAACCAATTTATCTGTGTGGCGGAAGTTAAAAAAGGTTATTCCGAACAAAATAGGAAATCGGCCATTAAACACCAACTAATTCCGGCCATGCGAATAGTTAATGCTAAATATGGTATTTATTTTGATGGCACTCCAAAAAGTTGCTTATTATCCCGCAATAATGACGGAACCCTTTCGGCTCGGAAATTTCCTTAAATGGTTTATAAACTTTAAATTGAATATTCGGCATTAATTTAGTTCTTAAAATAGGCTTTAATTTAAAATTTCTTTATCGGGAAAAGAAAATCAATTTTCCTAATTTTGGTAGCGGAAGCAGTAGATTACTTTAAATAATAGAACTAGCCAAAAAAATATAAAAATATAAATTATTGTCATGATGAAAAAAAAAAAAAAAACGAACAAGTTTATAATTATCACTGTTCTAGTAGTAGTTGTTTTATTAGCGGCGGGTTTAGGTTTCTTTTTTTGGCAAAAAAATAGTTCTGGTTCTTCTTCTGCGGTTCAAAATGAGGAAGATAGCGACATCCATGGAAAGTTTAAGAGTAATGGCTATATAGACCCCGAATCTGGTTATTCTACTTTTAAACCTCTCTTTTCCCCAAACATGTCCGAAACAGAAGCCAGAGCGGAGTTTATTGAGGCAATATGAAGATATAACGCAAATCAAGGAGATAAACAAAAAATAGAAAAAGAATTAGTGAAAAATAGTTCCCGACTAGATTATGCCCAAATAGAAAAATGAAAAGAAGAGTTTAGCCAAAAAAAGGACTGGTTAAATAGAGAAAAATTTTTTGAAAAAATTATGAAAGAATATTCGCCTCCTGCTTTTTTTTATTCCCCTACTCAGGCTGAATTTGAAAAAAAATTAGAAGAGGTTAATTTAGAAAGTTTTGTTCTCTTGTATAGTGCAGAAGATGTAAACTTAAAATCGGAAGGCGAGATAGATTGAAAAAAATCCCTCGAAACCCTCGTTAGAGGAATAGGGAGGTACCCCAAAACAAAGCAAAAAGTAAGTTTTAAAAAAATATCGGAATATATCCAAAATTATATTAACAGTCTTCTCCTTTCAAACGGCAAGAATTTTCCCAACCTGACCAATTTGAAGGAACTGAATACTTGAACAAATTCTTTGGCTAGAATCAAAAGAACGGCCCGAAATTTATTATATAGACGCTGACAAAAAGCCAAAAAAACGAAGGAAAATTATGGAAAAATTGTTGAAACCCCCAAAGGGAGTAAATGAAATTACAAAAACCAAAAATTTAATTTGTCATATCCTCTGGCTATCTACATGTTTGAAGAGGGAAAAGATTAACGCGGCACTGTTTCCTTGAAAAATCCAAAGAGTTAGGAATTAGACCTTTAATTCTAGACAAAAAAATAATAATTCCAATAAATTATTACAATTTTAGCGTTTTTCAGTAATTAAAAATTTTTAAAATTTCAGATAAAAAATAAGTTATTACAATACCAATAATTAATATCAGTTGATTTTCGTTTCAACCTCATTCTTTTAAGAGATTTAAGCTTTTTAAATTACTGACAAGCGATTATAAACACTTTGGAGGGGGGGGGGGGGGTCGGAAAAAAACAGAGAAAAAATGTTTCGAGCGAAAATATTTTTATTTAGAAGCCTCTTCTTTATGTAGTTGAGTTTTTCGACAAAATTTGCAATATTTTTTTAAATTTAATTTATTGCTTTGGGGTTTTTTGGCTTTCGAGGTCCGATAATTGCGGTGTTTTTTGGAACAACTTCCACAATTTAGAAATAAATTAGCCCGCATGATTATTTAGTTTTCTTCTTTCTTGGTTTTTGAACTTTTAACTCTTCTCGTTTTTTTTTAGCACTTTCGGTTAAGTTAATAATTCGGTTTATTTGTTCTTCCGAAGGCCTTTGACCGAGTGAAGACAAAGTGCTTCTTATTTGGTCTTTATCGAGTGATTCCATTTGTTCTTGCATTTTTCGGACTTGTTTCTTAACAAAATAGTTGATAACAACATAAGCAATTAAAAATCCTATCAAAAGTAATATTATAGCACAGAGAATAACATACGGAATTGGTATTTTAAGTTCTAACATAATAATTATTTTAGTATCTTTTATTTATCCTCGTTGGTTATTGGACTCAAATCAAAATCAAATCTTAAATTTTTGTTTTCGGAGTGTTTTCCTTCTCTGTTTTCTACCAAAAATAGCAAAATAGTAGTTTACTCAGAAAAAATTATAATTATTTTACTATAAAAATTTTGTTTAGTAAAATCTTTTTACTGCTTTCACTATCTTACTTATTCCTCAAAGAATCCAGAAAGTTTTTGACCCGGCATTAATTTAACAAATGCTTTTTTGCGAAGTTTAGTATAAATCCTAGTCGGAGATTTTTGGAGATAACGAACTTTGTGAAGCACTGGTTTTTGGCGACTAGTATGAACTTTTTTGACCCGCACTCCAAACATTTCCTCGAATGCCTTTTTGATTTGAAATTTATTGGCGGAGGGCAAGACATAAAAAGAACAGACCTTATTTTGGTGGTAAACTAATTGACTTTTTTCACTTAAAATTGGTTTTTGGATAAGCATGTTTATATTTAATTATTTTAACTGTTTTCTTTTCTTGCGGGATAGAATTAGAGAGATTATTCCTACTAAACTGACTGCTCCGGCTCCGAGGGCAAAACCGACAACTAAGGAGTGATTATTATTAGGGTTAGAGGGGGAAGAATTGGTTGAATTATCAGAACTAATACCTAACTTTTTTCGGTCAATTTCTTTTTTATTATGCTCTTGACAATATTTTTTTAATGCTTGAAAATCTTGGTTATTAGTGTTTGTTTCAACCGAGATAACTTGGTTATTATTATATTCAATAGTTAATTTGCCACTTTCAAAAGTTATTTTTTTAATATTTAATTTTTGGAAAATGATTTTTAAATTTTTTAATTCTCTATTATCATCTTTTAATAATCCTTCAATTTGGTCCCATTCTTTTATTCCTTTCTCTCCATTACTCCAAAAATGATAAAAACCGAGTTTTCAATGTCTCCCGTCCCGACTTATGTTTTATTGCATCGATAGATAATAAGTTTTCCCTACAATTTTCGACTTGAATAATTTCTCATTCGGAAGGATTTTGCTTAATTTCTATCAACAATGCTCTTTTGATTACTTGATAATCATATGAACCGATAGGGATAGAGTTTTCTAAAAATATTTCCTCTCCTTCTATTTCTAGCGAATGAACTTTTTTTAACCACGCTTTATAATCATTCAAGTTCGATAAATCATAATTTTTTATCGCTTGGTCGGATTTTAACAATTCAGCATTAGCCAATTCACCCAACGGGTCTAAACATATTTTATCCAAATTTCGCAATAATTTTTCTTTTATTTGGGTATTTTTTTCGCTTGGTTGGCGTTTATTATCAGCAAAGTATTTTGGCGAGCATTGGGGGTGGAAATAAGCCACCGGCGAAGGCTTTCAAACCTTTCCATAACTAATATAGACAACTTCGCCATTTCACAATTTTATCCGACCATCTTTTTTAAAGGTTAATTTATTACAGACCGCACATTTTTTAGGGTTTTTTTCTCTTTTATCTATATTATGATGTCCGGCTATTTGCCTATCATATCACCAAAAATATTCATATTCGTTTGTTTTTGAGGTTCGATAAAAAATAGCCCCTTCCTGTTGGTTCTCCTTATAGTAATCCAAATAGTCACTAACACCAGGCGGAAAATGAAATCTCTCTCGACAATACTGTCGCAAACGAGGTGAAAGAATACGAATATGTTCCACTCCTAACTTGGCAACTTCACTTCCACTAGCGGATTCATAATCAATTCCTTCCTGATAATTAGTTTGAAATTGCTGAATCAATTCTTTAATTTCCTCTCTTATATTTTTTGCCATAATGATAAATTATATTTATTTTACGAAATCTTTTTAAGCGACTTCAAATCTATTTTACAAAAAAAAAAAAAAAAACAGTGGGGGCAAGAAAGGGTTTTACGCCACTAAAAACTAGTTAGAACTCTTTCAATTTTTATTAATTTTCCTCATTCTACTTTTGCTGGTTAGAATAGTTGTAATTGTCTAAAATACTTTTTTCTTTTTTTCGGACTAATAAAGCATATTTATTTTTTAGACAAACCGAGTTTTTTTTTTTTTTGTAAAAGTAAAAAAAAAAGATAATTAGCAAAAATCCGCTGATTATTCCACTCACTATTAAAAATGTTTTGAGAGTATTTGAATTATTCTCTTTCGTTTCCTCAAAACTGTTTCAGTCAAAATTATAATCACTTCAAAGAACTAGACTGAGTTGTTTGTTGCCAATCTTAATTCCTCAATTTTTAACTTTCATAGTGAAATTTTTTCCGGCACTCTTTGTCAAAATATCGCTATTGTAAATTTTGCTGTTTTTTAAAAGTCTGGGTGATGTCGAGGAAGGGTTAATGTCGTCAAAAAACTCAAAAATCAGCCGAGTAATAGGCGGTAATCCTTCCATTCCTAAGTAAAGCGGTTCAATTTCTAATTCATGATTATAATCACTCGGATTTTCACTTCTTTCAGCGGTGGTCTTTTTTTGACTAATAACTTTGAAAGTAATTAAACTAGGTAATGGTTCGGCTTCAACTTTTTTTATCTCCTCAGTATCCTTTATTAATAAAAATTGGCGATAATATTTTTTTCCTTTTATTATTCAAGGCTCTGGTTTAAGTAATTTTAAATTAGTAAAAGAAGTGGAAAAATAACTGCCACCAGCACTTCCAGTTTTAATTTGCTTAACCAATTCTGAATTGTCGTCCGGGACTAGCAAAAACCGAAATGGACCATTAACGAAACTGAAACCTTTTTCAAAACCAACCACTAAAAATTTTTTTCCTTTCCAACTATAAGTCTCAACTTCCTCTCCGAGGGAATTAACAGAAATCAGAAAAGAAATTTGGTTATTCATATTTTAATTTGGAGGAAGTGAGAGGATTCGAACCTCCGGTATACTATTAAGCATACACCAGCTCTCCAAGCTGGCCCCTTCAACCACTTGGGTACACTTCCTTATTTTGTTTTAATGGTGGTTAGATATTTTTTTCAATTCTTCGATAATTTGGAGATTTATTTGGTCTAATTTTCGGCGATAGCGAGGAAGTTTATAATAGCAATCAAAAACATTCCTAGCATAAATAAACAGTCAAAAAAGAAAAAGAAAGGAACAAGTTATAATTTCCACTATCGTTTTCCCCTCCCATTTAATAAGAGAAAGCGTGTTCAAAAAAAGAAAGACAAAACCGAAATATCCGTTTCATATTAATCGATTATATAAACTATCCCTTTTCCTTTCTCAAAAATGCCTTTTGCTAAAAAGTTCGACTAATTTTGCATTCATAATTTTATTATTATTTTATTACCTCACCATTTTTTTTACCCTTTTTCAATCACTAACATCCAATAAAGCACTTTTTCGTAAATGTCTTTTTTGTTTATTAGACTTATTACTGGCTAAATGAGAAGTATAAGCGTGTCAATGTTTTAATTTGCCTTTGGATAGATTTTTAAAACGTTTGCTAAGGGCTTTTTTGGAACGAAACTTTATAGTTGACATATATTTAATTTAATTAATCCTAACTTTGATTAATGCTTCTGGCAAGTCCGAAATTCGGGGTCTATTTAAAGTATTTTTTTAGTTTATTTTCTTTTTTTTTACTTTCCTTTCCTCTCATAAGCAAATAAAAAACAATAATTTCTATTCCCCCCGAGACCAAAAAAACAGTCCCTGAATATTTGTCAAAAAAAGGCTCCTCGATCCGAATTATTTTCGGGTTTAACTCATCAGACAATTTTGGATTAGTAGTAGAAGTAGTGGCTACCAGTATAAATTTAGAAAAATTAATCTTTTTTTTTATCAGGTAAGTTTTTTGTCCGTATCGAATTTCCCTTTTATATTCCCCCAAGTCAGTATTTTTAGTCGGGTCAACCATTTTCAATAATTCATTTTTCAACTCCGAACTAGTAATTTTGTCGATATTTTTTAACCAAACCAAAAAAAAATAAGAACCTGCTTCCATTTCCTCTTCTCCTCGTTGGTCGACTTGTTGGAGTTTTTTTCGAAAAAATTCTAAATTATTGTTCCTACTATCCCCGAAATCAATGGTTTGGAGGTCTAAATGTCAATTTTTCCGTTTTAGTCCTTCGTTAAACTCTTCGCCGCAAAACAAGAGCGGTTGAGAATTTTCTTTTCTGCCATATTCTTCAATTCATTTCTTTTCTGATAAAAACTTTAATTCTATGCATTCGTTCAAATGCTTATTTTCCAATGAGGTAATTCCTCTCCCCTCTTTCATTTCTTTTTTATAGTTTTCAATTTGCTTCCGAGATTCAATTATAACTTTTTCTAATCTTAATTTTTCAGGGTCGGAGGGATTTATGGTAGAATCAGAAATATTTTTTAAGGCAGCATTTAACTTTTGCCAAGATTTTTCCACCCTTTTTTCTAATTCTCTTTTTATGGTTGAATAAATTATTTCCTCCGGCAAAAAATAACCAATTAACAGAATTATCCCTATAATAACCCCAATTAGTAGTCTTCAATTCTTCTTTCGCCAAAAAAGCAAGGCAAGAGGCAAAACCAACATTAAAGTTAACCATCAAATAACCAGTTTCATAATTTATTACTTATTTTTCTCGCGCGAAATTATTATCATTAAGACCCGAAAATATTCTTTTCTCAAATCTTAAACTCATATAAAATAATTTTAACCTGAATTTTCCAAATACAAAAGAAAATAACCCTCCTTCACCACTCAATTACTTTCGGTGTCAAACTAAAATATAATATAGATGATAAAGAAAATATAATCACACGGGGATGTGAGTTTTGACTTAGATTTAGGTCAGTAATTATGGCAATAAAAGTTTTGAAAAAAAATCAAGACGAAAACAACCACAATATTCCAGTAGAATTGTTGAATAACAACTACGGATACAACTACGCAAGAATATAATTTATAGTTCTTAACTAGTTCTGGCCGGCTCGCCCAATTCGAATCGGTTCGCATAAAATTTGGGTCAATTATTAAAGTTTGTTTTATTTACTTGTTAATTGTTCTATTTAAAAAAAATATCCTACCTAATTAAATGTATTCGTTTATTAATACTAATTAGGGAAATTCACTAAATAAACTAAATTGTAGAAGTAATTACAGCCGTCTAAGGACATGGGTTCAATCCCATCATCTCCACCAGTTTTTTAAAACTATCCGCTGCTATATTATGAATATACTATATGAGAAGTTATGAATGTTCTAACTACCAATGTAAAACTCGAATGCAAACCGAGAGTTATTCAGTAGTATCAAGTCAAGGTTATCCTTGTCCTATTTGTGGGAATAATATGCGAGAAGTATGATAATGATTAATATTTCTACCAAAGAGTTTACTATACCGATACTTACCTAGATAAATTAGAATTTGAGATATTAGAAGTAGGGAAAAATGAGAATGGTAGTTATGTGATATTTGATAAAATTATTTTCCACCCCCTAAGGTGGCGGACAACCAGTTGATGAAAGCTGTTTTGAAGTAGATGAATGCTATGCTATTACCAAGATAGAAGCACCTCGTAATCCTTATCAGAAACTGTATCTAATTAAACACTATTATAAGGGAGGAGGGGGTTTTTTAAGGGGGAAAACTATATAATAAGTATGCTATCTGAATTATTCACCACTTAATTTGTGAATTACAGACTTATTATATTATCCAATTCACGATAATATCCTATTTAATAAACGAATGCTACGTAGTAAATGTTATAAAAAAATAAAAGAAGGTGAGGAAGTGGCAAAAACTAGTGGTTATTGAAAGGTAAATGGGTGAGGACGATATGGAAGCGAGATTTATTGTAAAAAGTGTGCTAAATGACAGGATAAAAAAGACCGAATATTCGTGATTGTTATTTTTTCTATTTGAGGAATTGCGTCAGTTGTTACTCTTTTAGTGATTATTTTTTTTTGTTCCGAGAAAATAAAAAAAGAGATTATTTATTTTGAAAAATATAATTATAAATTAATTAGAATATAAAAATATAGTTATTTAGTTTTGGATTCTGAAATAGTTTAATATTATTAGGCAGAGAATAATCTCCGCACTTTGTTTTACTTATCTGCTTTTTAGACTAGATTTTTTTTGGTTTTTTTTCGGTGAAGTTAGAACTAGATTTTTAAGGGAAATTTTTGAATTAAATAATAAACTTGGTTTTTAACCCTTTTTACTATTTTTTGATTTTTGTAATTCCTTAATAGTAAATCAATAATTTCCGCCATTTTTCGAAATTCTTTACTTCCTAATCCGCGAGTAGTTAAAGCCGGTGAACCAAAGCGAATACCGCTCCCGACCGAAGGCTTTTCAGTATCATAAGGTATCATTTGTTTATTACAGATAATCCCTGCTTTTTCCAAACTTTCCGCCGCTTCTTTACCAGTTAAATTATAACTTAATTTAGTATCAATAGTTAATAAGTGAGTTTCAGTTCCGCCGCTAATTACTTTTACTCCTTTTTCCAAAAAAAAATCTGCCATAGTTTTGGCGTTTTCTAATACTTTTTGTTGGTATTTTTTGAATTCGGGTTGGGTGGCTTCCTGAAAACATTCGGCTTTGGCCGCAATAATATTTGGAGCCGGTCCACCTTGGTTGCCTGGAAAAACGGCTCGGTCAATTAAACCACCGAATTTTTTATGGGCTGAAATCACTGCTCCGCGTGGTCCCCGTAAGGTTTTGTGAGTGGTGAAAGTAATTACATCTGCATAAGGAAATGGGTTAGGAAATAATTTAGCAACTACTAATCCTACTACATGAGCGATATCAGCCAACAAATAGGCTCCTACTTCCTGCGCGATTTTCCCAAACTCAGCAAAATCTATTTTTAAACTATAACTGCTATAACCCGTAATAATTAATTTTGGTTGAACTTGGTGGGCTATTTTTCTAATTTGTTGATAGTCTAATTGGTGGGTATGGGGGTCTAAATTATAATAGTGAACTTGGTAGAAAGTTCCTGAAAAGTTAACTTTGGCTCCGTGGGTCAAATGTCCGCCGGACAAAAGGTTCAAACTTAATATTTTATCGCCCGGTTTTAAAAGGGCTAAATAGACCGCTTGGTTAGCCTGTGCTCCGGAATGCGGTTGAACGTTAGCATATTCCGCTCCAAATATTTTTTTAACTCTATTTATTGCTAATTCCTCTATTTTATCGATATATTGGCAGCCTTGATAATAGCGTTTGCCGGGATAACCTTCGGAATACTTAGCCATTAATACTGAACCGCTATAAAATAAAATTTTTTGGGAAGGATAATTTTCACTGGCGATTAGATTGAGAGTATTTTTTTGACGCTTTAATTCTAATTGATAATAATAAGGTAATTTACTTTTTGGCACTAAAATATAAATATATTAATCATATATAGTTTTAACAATAAAATATGCCCCCCGTAAACAATAACAAAAAAATAAAAAAATGCAAATATTCCAATGAAGTAAAAAAAAGGTTTGGTAGAGAAATCAAAAGCGGAAAATGTAGGACTAATAGAGCAATTGTTCTCAAAGGTCAAAAATCGAATTACTGTTTTAAGCATGGTTGTTCCGCTTGCTCCTTCCAAAACTTAAAAGAAACTGCCACTTTGAATGGTTTTAAATGCTGTTGGAATTGTAAAAATAAACTAGAAGAGCGAAATGAGCGAGAAAATGTTCGAAAGAGCAATGCAAACATTCAAAAAGAGGCTTTAATCAATGAATTAGAGAACAAAAACCAAGAATTAGAAACTGCCATAATAAATATTTTTCCGGATTTTTGAAGAAGGGAGTTAAAAGTAGCCAAAGAGAAATTATTTGAGTTGGTTTGTAAAGGTATTAGACAAGACACAGATTTAACAATCTCGCTTGGATTTCACCATAAAAGTTTTAGCATTATTAATAGGTTTACTTCATTACAAGTTGGAGAGCGAGAGGATTGAATAGAAATTTATTATGAGTTATTTGTTGAACATATTTCTTTGGATGATTTTTTTAACTTGGAAAAAAACCTATTAACCGTTTTGGCTCAAAATTACAAAGAAGCCCAAGAGGAGGAAGAACAAAACCATACTACTCCCGAATGTAAAAATTGTAATCTTCGCCGTTCACAACCGACTACTTTTCCGACTGGTTGCCAAGATTGGTGTCAAGAATGTATCGAACAGAAAGTCAGGAATGACAACCCCGACCCCTTTCCAAATGAAAATCCTCTCCCTCCCCCACCCAATCCAGCCCTTACTTCGGCCAAAACCAATCTCCAAACCCAATATAATCTCTCTTCGGCTGAATTTAAAGCCATAGTTGAA
>CAMKVN010000229.1:0-35366 GCA_946474995.1 Funneliformis geosporum | reverse complement strand
TAATAATTCCGTATACATCGATTTTCTAAAAAATTATAAAAAAATAAATCATTATAAAACATACGGAATTATGATACGAAATCATCAATTACGTATACAAACCTTATAAAAAATGTATCATTTCCTTATTTTGATTTCTTATAGGGCAGATGATTGACTGATCTGATAATCTGATATACCTGACATTTCTGATATATATGACATATCTGACATGATCGACATATTAGACATAGTTGATAAATTAGACATATTTGACATATTAGATATATTTGTCATATATAATAAATTAAACATATATGATATATTAGTTTTATCTTTCTATATAATGTATTTTATATAAATAGGTAGTCTTTTTATTCATATAAAAAGGCAGGATTTGACAAGTCAGTTTCTAGTAGTTTTAAGAGGCAATGGGCCTATCATGTTATACTTTAGTTTTAATGATTTGTTTTCTTTATTTTCTTTTTTTGCTATCTCATTTATTTTTTATTTTTTATTTTCTTAACTCATGAATAATCTTATTATTGTGAAATATAATTACTTGATAATTCTTGAATTGATATTTGTAAAATATTTATATAAATACATCTCTTTAGAAATTAAGTCATTAAGTAAACTTGTAAATGTTAAAGATTACTATGTAATTAAAAAGAATCAATGCTCAAATACTCTGTCTAATAGTTATAATTAGCAAGAATTATATATTAACAGTATATACCTTTTTTTATTTCTTAATGTATTATTAATTGTAGCTAAAACAAATTTTTATATCAGTAATATTAGTTGCTATAGATATTATAAGAGAATCAATAATATTAGTAAAGTATCATTTTTTTTTAAACAATAAATTAAGAATTTTATAAAGATAAAAATATAATCTTTATTGATTTTTCTTGTATTTGAAGTACTGGTATCAAAAGGTATTTCATTAAATAATAAATTAAGAATTTTAGAGAAATAAAAATATAATTTTTATTGATTTTCTTACATTTGAGAATTAATATCAAAATGTTTTTTATACTATAATTTAGAAATTGACTGATACATTCAAGTAAATTGATATGCCAAATTCTATTTTGTAATATTATATTAAAAGCAACAAAATTGAATTAGATTTATAATTAAGATGGTTCCTCTATCTTTTTGTTCATTATCAAATGCAAGAACTAAAAATTCTTAAGGTAATTATTCTTTATGTTTTGATAATTCTTTTAGCTATTTTGAAATTAATAATAGCTGCTTGAACTTATAATATAATTATTGATATTAATAATCAGTTTTGATCATAAATCAAATATTTAATAATTGAAGTAGCAAGTTAAATTTCTAATATATATATTTTTTTTATATTGTGTTCATATATTGAATTAATTATAATAGCAGTTTTAAAAAGCTTTTATTAACTTAAAATATTAATCAGTCTTGATTATTCTGAATTAGAATTTTAATAAATTTAATAGTAATTTAATTATTATTTATAAAGTTATTCGTATGGATTATATACTGAAGATTTTTAAAAAAAAATTATTACTATTTTAGATTAGTAAAGTAAACTTATATCTTTAAATAATAAATCATATTCTGTTTTATTATTTTTATATGTAATAATATGTTTTTATTGGTTATTAAATCATAAATTCTATTATTTAATAAAATTCTATATTTATTGCTTTTATATTGTTCTACATATAAATTTTATATTATTATCATATTATCTTAGACCTTTTGCAGTTATTTTTTAATTTTTTTTACTTATTTTTGTCTTTTTAAATACTGCTGTATTTGTTCAATTTAATCATTCAATTCTAATATTAATTGTATTTTCTACTGATGAATTGTCTTCAAAAGTTTTCTAATTTTTCTAAGCTTAACTGTTATACTATTATTCTGATTAGTATTAAGTTATGATTTGCTTTTTTAAATAAAACTTATAAGATTTTGATAAACTGATTAATTGTAATGATTTGATTATAATGTTTCTCACAAATTAAATAAGATTATATAGAATAAAAATTAATAAGTTCAGAAAAATAAATTATAATAAAATGTAAGTCATTTAATCATATTCTGATTACTTGCATATTACTATTTTATGATTCTTTAAATTAATAAGATTTTAATCTGATTTTATTATATTTTTTAATTAAATTTGTAAAAATATATACAAGATATTTTACTTTTGATTTCTAATATGTAAATTATACATAAAGTCAAAATGAAAACTCAAAAGTTAAAATATTTTGACTTTAGAGATTAAAGTTAAAATAAAAGTTACAATAGTTGAAATAATATCATATTACCTGATTTTTTATATATTGAAAAAATTAAAAAAACAAAAGATGTATAATCTCGATCAATATTACTCTGATTCTCACAAATAACTACCATTCAATTCCTTTGACTAGATGAATTTAATGAGTTAAATAATATTAATTTTAAATCAACCAATATTGAGACAATTGTGAAGCTGAAATTATATTCAATAAATTCTACTTTAAATAAAAAGATCCAGATTTTAAAAATATGATTGTGATTATCACAAGATTGGTTAATTCAAAATTAATCATATTTAGCTTATTAGATCTATCTAGATGCAAGAAATTGAATGGTAATCATTTTATGAAAAATGGAGCGATATTGACTGAGATTGTATATTTTTTGTTTTTTGGATTTTTTTATATATGAAAAATTATATGATATGATATTATTTCGATTATTTGATTATTTAAGATAATTGAAATGATCTAATTTTAACTTTATATATAATGTAAACATTATAAAAAAATTATTTTTAAATTAATAAAATTGCATTTTTTTTTTTTACTTACAGCTAATTTCATAATTCATGGACCATTAATAATTTTTCAGTCGCATTCAATCACAATATTTTATAGTAATTTTATTATAAAATATTTTCAGTCGCATTTAGTCGCAATTTATTAGTGGTTTACGAATTATGAAATTAGCTGTAATAAAATATAAGAAAAACATTTAAATTTAAGTTTTTATTTACTTTTTTAAAGATAGCTAATTATAAGGTATTATTTGAGATTATTGAAATAAAACATTCTATATTATAGTGACAGTAAATTATAAGATTATTTGACTTGAAATTTATAATAAAAACAAAATCAATTGAGATTATTTTAAGGTTATTTCAAGGTTATTTATCAATATTACTATATTATCTATTTGTTTAATTTTTCAATTCAGATGATTTTAATATATGATTAGTTTTGGTCAAAATTATTGTAATATTAATACTAGTAAGTATAGTAGAATCCTGAACAATTATATAAATAGGTTATATTACAAATCAAAATTTTTCTATAATTAATAAGCAAATTATTTTAATTTTACTAAGCAAATTTTATTATGACTAAAAATTTTTGTCTTGTTAAGCAGTTTGTTTTATAACTTATAATTTTATTATATTAATAATACTAGTTGAAATGATACAATTCGACCAATAATCAGATATCTGAATTGTGTTTAAATTTAAGCTGAATTGTATCTAAATTATGATTGAATTGTAATAAATTTGATTTAATTCCTATTGACATAATTCAGTGTTAATAAGAAAAATACAGACTAAAGATGCCTTTTTAAACTATTTTTATAAATTTGAGTTTTGAGATATTTGAGATAAAATTATTTATTTATAATAAATATCTTTACCTAAACTTCTAATAGGTTTTCCTAAACTCAATTAAGTTTTATCAAGTTTTAGATTTAAAAAAAAGTCACTTTAAAGGTTTTAAAATAGTTTTTTTAATTTTTAAGCTACATGTTAAAATAGGTTTTAAATAACATCATTAATATAGATATAACAATTCAGACACAATTTAAACACAATTTGATCTAAGAATCAAGTCTAAAATTCAGACACAATTTATATACAATTCAGCCAAAAATAATCTAATTTAACATCTAAAATCAAACACAATTCAGACATAATTTGGATACAATTTAGCCTGAATTAACTACCTAAAATTAATCACAATTCAGATACAATTCAGCCAAAAATCAAACTAATTTAACCACTTAAAATCAACCATAACATAAATATAATTCAGACATAATTCAGTCTAATTTAACCTAAATTCAAACACAATTTACATTTCAATTTATTCAATTTATATTTTTATATTTTATAATGAATTTATTCAATAATATTAAGCAAATAAGCAAATAAAATATATTGTTCTTTCATCTCAATTTTTAAAAATTAAAACTAAAAAGCCAAAAGCAAATAAGCAAATTGTCTTACTCATTCTCAAAAAAAGAAAATATATGATTTATCATTGTCATTTTTGTAGTTGTTTAATCACTTTTCAATTTTTAAATTAAACTAAATTAAAAAGAAAATAAGTAAAAAAATAAAAATATGGGATAAATGCTAGGAAAAAAAAATAAATTATAAAAAAAACTTTTTTAAAAATAATTAAAGTTCTGGATTAAATAATAAAATTGTATTTATTTTATTTAGAAATAAATTTTTGAAAAAAATTTCAATTTGGTATTTTTTCTTAATATCATCTTATATTGTCCCACCCACTCTTTTAATTTTTTTTAAAAAGATACATAAATAAAAAGAACTAATAAGCAAAAAAAAAAGAAATTATTCCTAATTATAAAAAAAAAAAAATAAAAATAAAATAAAAAAATGCAAAAAAAAAGAATAAAAATATAAAAAAAACTAAAAGCAAATAAGAAAAAAAAGAAAATATTATTATACCTACCTTTCCAATTATTTAAAAAAATTATTATTGTTATTATATTTACCATCTTGAAATAGTTGTCGTTTACCATTAATCATCTATCTAAAAATAGTCATTAGAATTGTAATATTTATCATTATCAGCTACTGATATTTATTTCCTTTTGATTTTGATAAATTCTTCATTATCTGTGATATATTTTTCATCATCCAATTTGAATACTTCAACTTTAGTGTCAAAGAATATATTTAGTTGATTAATTTGAGACTATTTAGAGGCATTTGTGAGATGCAGTTAGTCATAATACTGCATTTCATTATTGTATTTTTATTTTTATATGATTAATGAGGTTGCAACATCTATTTAAGTACTTTTTGAAAAAGATTTTTTAGCAGAAATATTAATGAATCTCAACTGATTGCTACGAAAGATTTTATATAGTAATGACAGACTTTTGTTTATCATCATTATCTATTTCACTAAATATGTAAGAAAATCTAATTATAGAATTAGTTTAATAATAAATATACATATTAAATAATTTAAATTAATCAAATTTATAATATTAGTTTAAATTTTCATACAGTATATTTTAACTAAAAATAGTACTATAATTAAGAAGTTGCAACTTCTTATAAAATTAATTTTAATATAAAAATTTATAAATAGTTGTAATTAGTTAAAAATTTTAAAATTAATTACAGTTTTATTTTTAATTTTAACAGTTTTGTTACTTTATATAATAATAATCTAATTAAAATATATAATTAAATAAAATATAATTTTTTTTATTGCAAATTATTCTGATAGTAGACTTGATTTTATATATTAAATTTATAATTTATTTATCAAAATAAATAAAATTCTTGATGATAATAATAAAATTATTTATACTTTGGACTTAAGTATAGATTTTATTTTTCTAATGATATTTATGTAATAGTAAATAAAAAATATTTTTAAAAAATATTTTTTTTAACAAATAAAATAATAAACAAATTATTTATAATTTTTATTAATAGATAATAAGAATATATTTTATTTTTTAATTTTATCCTATTTATTTTTATGTTTTTTATATTTATCTTAGTGTATAAAATCTAAGTTAAAATTTATATGCACAAGTTGATTAATTATTACTAAAATAAGAAAATCATAACATTTTCTTATGTAAAATTACCTTTTTGTATATAATTTATCTATTTTTAGTAATAATTTGTGCACATTTTATGTTGTGTAATATGTGCATACAAAAAATTAATGTGTACATGTGCACATTGTACACGTAGATTTTACACACTGTTTAATCTTAAAAAATAAATATTTAAAAACAGTTATTATATTTATGAAAAATTATATAATTAAAATTAAAAATTTTTATTTATAATAAATAAAAAGGTAATTTTTATTTTTATATTGGATATATAAATCTAAGATTATTATATCATATGGGAGTATTTCCACTAAAATCACATTACAAATCATATGATTTACTATGCCTCATGACTTGATTTTACTAGAAACGTTTCTATATGTTTATATAATAAGAAACATGATTTCTAATCCTAAACTACAATTGATTCTAAATTAATTTTTAAATTAATTATAAATTTAATCTAAAATGATATATAAAAATATGATAAATAGGATTTTATATTAAAAAAAAGTTTTTTATTATATAAAATAAAATATAGAGAGTTAATACTGATAATATATAATTAATATACAAATATATAGTATATAATAATAAATAAAAAAATTCTTAAGAAATAAAAATAACTATTAATTTTTTAAAAAAATATATTTTTGTTAAAATTATTTAATAATAATATTTTTAAGATAAATAATATAAGTTAATAATTAATTAATTATTTCTTTTTTTATTTAAAATTAAAATATTTTAATATTTTAATATTTTAAACAGTAAAATAATATATATAAAAATAAAACTTATTTTTAGTAAATTAAATTAAAATTAGATAAATAAGTTAGGATTTAGTAATTTATAGTTAATAATTTAGGTTTATCAGGAGTATAGACTAATATAAATATTTTAGACTAAACATAAAACTTTTTCTTAGCAATCATTTTATTTATTTTATTTTACATAATAATAATTATAAATGATTTATAAAAGTATTTATTTTTTTTTAACTTTAATTTAGTTAATATAAAATCTTTTAAATAATTCGTATTCGTTGTTTATGCATTATATGTTAAAAACAGAAAAACTGTGGCGTTTTCTAATTGAACCCCTGAAAAATTTTTTTAGTGGCGTCATATTTAAATTCCAAATCCTTTAAACCGTTATTTTTTCTTGCTTTTCTTGCTTTACCACAAAAAAAGCATAGACTGTCATCTTTTTATATTATAGTAAATAAATATTCTTCGTGAGAGTGAAATTTTCTCCACAAATCCAGTAGTGTTACAACACTGCGGAATTATCTTGTTCTGTGTTATACAATAAAAAATTTTGACTTTAAAAAAATATTTTGTTGATTATTATCAGAGATTTTATTCCTCAACTTAATTTCTTCCCTCCCAAAAATCTATTTTCTTTCCTTGACAAGAATAAAAATTTTTCTTACATAAAATATTTATTTATTATTTTAAAAAATTGTCTTTTGTACCTTTTTTATTACATAGTATACATTATATGTCACCATTTTTTAAAAAAAACTAATCCCCCTTTTCGTGGTGGTGTTGGTTTGTTATTTTTCCACATAAAACCATATAAATATCCTATTTCTCTATTCTTCGAATTTTTCGAGATCTCTCCATAAAAAATATAGTCTTTCTTTTTCCCAAAAAAATAAAATAAAATACAATGCACGAAGAACACGAAGAAGAAACCCGGAGACCGTTATTGTCGCGTTCTTTACCTGGTGAACATACTGTCCCAAATAGTCTGCCTGCTACTTTACCTACCACAACAAATATTAATTTACCAGTTTCACCTCAACAACAAAGACAAGTTAACACATCTAATACAAATACCTTTTCAAATATTTCTTCGTCATCGTCGTCTTCTGCTAATAATAATAATAATAATATGGCCGAAGAGAATTTTGCTAAACTGAGAAGAACTCGTAGAAGTCTTTCTACCTCCAATTCAAGCCAAAGTTTACTCAAGAAGTCTCTTTCAATAAAACCTCGGGCTCAATCAAATCTTTTCCCAGCTGCTACAACTTCTCCTACTACTACTAATAACAGTAGTAGTAACTCACCTTTATACTCACCCTCAACACCTACTACTACTACCACTGAAAGTGATACAAGTAATAGGTCTTCTTTTGAAGACTTTGATTATTCTTCACCCGGAACTGGTTCGATTTCTAGTAGTAGCTCTTTAAACTCTCCTCTCTTTGCTTCATCCACTTCTGATACTTCAACAACAAATTTCCCTTTTTATACGAGGGAAAGACATCAATCTTTAGTTGTTTTTTCTGGAAGATCAAGTAATATAACTACTTCTTTACAAGGAAATCAAATTTTCCCTCAACCAACAACTACCACCTCAGCACCAACTAATTCGACAATAGGTTACACATGTCATCAACTCAATTCAAACTCTTCCTCAGCTTCACAGCCACAATTTTCTTCTACACAGTCACCTTTCACTTCTCACTACCAACAAATTACTTCTACACAGTCACCTTCCTCTTCTCACCACTCCCAACAACAACTTTTTCCAATTTCTCCAGGTTCAGGATCTGCTGGTGGTCTTGGTGATGATGTATCTACTACTTCATTCTGTCAACAAAAAACGACCAAATCTATGCAGCGTCGTCCTAGTGGTGCTAGTTCACAACTTAAACGTTTGATGAATTTGAAATCCGAAAATTATCCTTCAAACCCTAATTCATTATATTCAGATTCTGAAACTGATTCTATAGAAACTGATTCTGATGCTTATGTAACAAATGATGAACAATCCTCTTTTGTTTTATCTTCTTCTATGAAAAGAAGACCTTCTTTTCAAAGATCTCCTACTCACAGATTTTTCCCGGACTTATCTGTTGATGCTGAAGAAAATCATTTAAGTAATTTACATATTATTGATGAAGGTTCTCCTGAATTTACTTTTCCTAAAGTGAAACGAAAATTATTAAAAGATCTTGAAGAAACAAAATGTCGTGCTGATAAAAGTATTATGCAAATTTTGGAAAATTGGTATCAATCATATCAATATCAAGAATTATTAAGTGAACTTTTATATGATGGTTGGAGTGATGACGATGATAAACAATCTTCTCCTATAGCTGTTCGTAGGAGTAATTCTCAAAGAACTTTAAGTAAATCTGCTAGTGGTAATAATAATAGTAGAGGAAGTGGTGGTAATCAAAAAATTAATAATAATGATGATGATTCTGCTTTGGTTAGTGACACTGATGATGAAGCTTCTTTACCACCAAATCATAAAAAATTATTAACTCCAACAAGATCACCAAAAATAAATGCGCAATATAATAACAATAAACAAATTACTCATAAAATGGAATCAATATCCTTACATGGTGATGCTAAACCTAAAGATATTATTTTTCAAAGAAAAACTTCCGAAAGAAGATTAATTCATTCTAATAGTTGGCCTCAATCTATTTTGGGTAAGTGATTGAATTAAAGAAGAAAGGTTATATTAAATAGAGATTTATATTTATTATTTTCAATAATCTATTACCATTTTTTTTTTTGATATATATTCTTATTTAAGGGAGATTATTTGCTTCCCTTTTTATATTTAGTTTTATTTGAAATTGCGAATTTATTGAATTATTTAATTTTCGAGAAAATTTACTGCTTTTGATTCAGCCGGATATTTGGGGGAAAAATGATTCTTTTTTTAAAAAGAAATACAGATTTTTAAATTAAACACTTTAATGAATTTCGGTTTCTAATGATTCTCCCGTCATTTTTTAGCTTCATCACACACGCTCTTATTGACTCGAATTGATCGAATAGCACGTCGCATTTTAAAGACGGTAGTTCATGATTTATTGAACTTCAATGTTGCAGTAGAAATAATGAAAGAATTACAGGAGCTTATGAAAGCACAAAGAAATATGGCCGTAGGGAATGCTGATGCTGAAGAGCTTTTAACAAAGTTAGTTTACGTCTTTGCAGATGTAACGAGAGCTGTAGAAGCAGTGGTAAGTATATAGAAATATCCTTTTTTTTTTTTTTTGGTAAACTTTAATACTTTAATAAATTCTTTACCCTTTTTCAATTTATAATAGAATCATTCATTTGCCGAAACAAATCCAGAATTATCTGGAGACGGCGGTAATAAAGATGATATACCAACTACAGGTTCAGAATGGTCACCTTCTCCTTTGCCCTCGCCTTCACTTCCCGTGACTCCGTCATCATATTCACCCCCACGTACGATTTTACAAATGCAAGAGAAAAGAAAATCTTCGATAAGTGAAATTGATAATAATGCAAAGTTTAGTTCACTATTACCACCACAGCCTGCTTTTAGTTCACCACTCGCGCGGCATGTATCTACTCCAATTAAAACACAACATTCATCATTTAAAGTTTCTCTTGAGCAAAGACGTGCATCAGCAAATGAAGCTATATTTGAAAGCCCTATAATGTATGTACCTCCACCTCGTCCATGCATGGACGATAATTTATTAACTTGGAGCAGTTTAACCAGAAAACAAGTTGATCAGTTACTTCATGAGGAAATGAATAGAGAAATCGATTTTGGTATTATACTTAAAAAACAACAAGAAGATATTGACCCTGAATCAAGGAAGAAAACCAAAAAGGTAAACTAGATTATTTATAATTTAGTACATATGCAATTTTATTTATTTTATTGACAATTTGTAGTCGAGACCAGTTATGAACTTTTTAAAGTCTTTGAAGAATGCATTTCATAGTCCGACATCGTCAACTAGTGTGTCACCTACAGGATCTCCATCAATAGTTCAACCTAGTCCAATGCGTAATACACATTTACCTAAACCACCACAGCCAGAAAAATCTAGATCACTTTCTTTCGATTCGCAAGCATTTACATTAACGCGACGTAGTTCTTCAATGTCGTTGAAAGGAGTTATGGAAAATAATAATAATACTAACATTATAGTACCAAGCAGTGTACCTAATACAATGAACTCAGGATTTTCAATGTATGATTATATACTTTGTCGAATTTGCGAAGAAATGATACCAAGTCATGAATTGGATGCACATTCCGAAATTTGCGTCATCACCACCGATTATGCTATTAAATTGCAAGAATGTGATGGAAGATTACGTAGGTTAGTGAGTGATGTAGCTAAAAGAAAGGCTGAGATACTGGTAAGGGTTCGTTGGTCAATCATTCTACATGTTTTTTGGTTTTATCTTTTAATTTGATGTTATCATTTAGGAACGAAATACGCTTTACCAGGATTATTACAATGTAAAGGATGCTGAAATGATGGAAGAAATCGGTTTAAAGTGAGATATTGGTGTCTTTGAATTTTTTTTAAAAAAATGGGTTATTTATATCTTATTATTCTAAAATTTTTTTAAATCATATAATGTTAGGGCTGCCGACCTTAAAGAAACGATGAGTCGTCGTGAAGCTCTTCGTAAAAGCGACAAATATGCAAATAAATTGGGAAGAGTAGTCGATGACATGGAGAAAACCTCTTCCAGAGATGAAAACTCTGCCAGAGATGATTACATTTTGACTTATGGCAAGAGATTGCTTCATGTGGTGTGTAATTCAACATTCCTTAACGATATTTATTTATCTATAATTACTTATCTTAATATTTAATGTTAGGTTCAAGAGAAACATGATACACTTCGTTCTTATTATCAAAAATTGCGCTCAACAAATACATTGTCAAATGCAGGAACATCATCCGCTATAGCCGCAGCTGCAGCTGCAGCTGCTGTAGCTGCTACTACGGGTATCGAAAGAGAAGGTTTACGTATACCAGCAAAAGTTAATAGGAAACAATCTGTGTCAAGCCGTTTATCAACTTCAGCTACTTATAAGATGTCTACAAGTTATAAATCACGATCTGATCGTAATCGTAATAATTATGGTCAGAAAGATGGTGGCACTGCATCTTCTCATAAACGACAAGATAGTAACGGTTCAGTATCCTACGGTAAGATGCATCTTGAAATTGGTATGATTTTGTAGCTTTACATTTATTATATGATTTTTTTCCTTGGTAAAAAGAGGGTTTAACATTTGTTTTGTTACGGTGAGATAGTATAGTTTTGATTTAAATAACCACATGAAATTATTTTATTCACTACCTTTGTTTATCTCTTCGATTATCTTAAATAGATTCAGATTTTACACCACCAGCGCCAAAAGGTGGTAAAAAATTGATATCACTTTTTGCAGCAGTATTACGTGGAGGAAATAATCGTAGTGCTAGTAATTCATCGCTTAATAAAGACGGTATAGCACCAAGTACGCTGGTCTCAAATGGAGAAAAAATAGGATCAAAGACTAAAATACCGAGTATACAAGATTTTGAAATTATTAAACCAATCAGTAGGGGTGCATTTGGTAAAGTTTATTTGGCAAGAAAAAAAACCACAGGAGATCTTTATGCTATAAAGATCTTGAAAAAAGTTGACATGGTACGTAAAAACATGGTAAATCATGTATTGGCAGAACGTCGAGTACTTAGCTTATCAAGGACCCCGTTTGTTGTAAAACTCTATTATGCATTTCAAAGTCAAGATTATTTATACTTGGTGAGTATCATGAGACATCTTGTTTTCTCTTTTTTTTTTTTTTTAAAAAAAAAAAGAATATATATGTTTATTAGTAACAACATGCAATCTTTAGGTTATGGAATATCTAATAGGAGGTGATTTGTCATCATTACTTCAATGCTTTGAAAAATTTGAAGAAGAAATGGCAAGAATGTATACGGCAGAAGTTGTATTGGCTCTTGAATATTTACATAATAACGGAATTACACATAGGGACTTAAAACCTGATAATATGCTTATTACATCAGAAGGACATATAAAATTAACAGATTTTGGATTATCAAGAATATCTATACCCGAAAAGAGTTCTTTAACATTTGTTAAAGAAGAAAATGAATCGCCAAATGGTAAAAAATCATTTGCAAAAAGTTTAAGGTCAGGTAGTGTAGATTCAAGAGCAAGTACGTCCCATTCACGACCAGTCTCCGCAGTATTTCCTAATGAAATTTCGAGGAAAATAGGGCATGTGAATTTTCAAGGATTGGATAGTAATAAATATTCATCAAAATCATTATCAAGTAATAATACAGCAATAAACAGCACATCATCAAAATCTGGTAAACGGCAAAATAGACAAAGTTCTAAAGCATTGTTGGGAACGCCAGATTACCTCGCACCAGAATTATTACTTGGAATTGGACATACGACAGCCGTTGATTGGTGGTCATTAGGAGTATGTTTATTTGAATTTTTAATTGGATATCCACCATTTAATGATGATACACCACAAGCAATATTTAGAAATATATTAAACCATGATATACAATGGCCACCGGAAGGATTTTTATCAGCAGAAGCAAAGGACTTGATAACTAAATTATTAAATCAAGATCCCGAGAAAAGGCCTTCTGTATTAGAAATTAAATCTCATACATTTTTTAAAGATGTTAATTGGGAACATATAAGACAACAAGCTGCGCCATTTGTGCCAAATCCTGAAGATGAACAAGACACGAGTTATTTCGAAGCACGGAATAATCGAGCTGATATTAGAAGATTGTCAGCTGGTAATATTGTTGATATCGCTACCGGGAAAGTAACAACTCCAGGAGATCGTCGATCTGGACAATTTGACGATGATTTAGAGATAATAAATATTGGTGGTGGTCCTAACGTAAATGATAATGATAACAATTTTGGCAATAATACGGGAACACCTAATTTGTTATTACATACTGTTACCGCCGAACCGATTGAAAATGTGTCATTAAGTTCACCTGTTTCATCTCCCTCGCGAAATAAACCCGATCTAACTATCAATACACACATTCGTGAGAGACGTCCTTCATCATTAAAACCACCAATTCCCATAGAAGAAGTGCAACAAGTACCTGTTAAACCACAACAAAAACGTAGACCCTCTTTATTAAAGTTAGCAGGTAAATCAAGAAAGCCTTCGATTAGTGGTACAAGTGATGGAGGATTATTAACTTCGTCATCATCACCATCCATAACATCTGGCACGTTAAATTCAATACCAATATCAGCTTCAACATTGGTTTCACCGTCATTTAATCCTTCAAGACGATCAACTCTTGTTGGATCGCCAACATTATATGAAATAGAATCAAATGCTGGAATAAATGATGCCGAGAAATTTGAGATTCAACCAAGAAATAATCGAAGTGGTGATTCGGAATTTGATGCTTTTCTTTATAAAGGCGTTTCATTTTTAGGCGATGTTAATCGAGATATGTTGTCTTCTGGTACTAGTAATACTACAAGTGGAAGTAGTTCTATGAAAAAATCATCCATGACTGATCTTAAGGCTAAATAGTATAAAAAGGATTTGGAACAATGGATATTTCGAAACTAGAATTTTTATGATAATATAGATATAAATATATATACACATTTTTTTTTGTTGAAAAGGCAGGGCCTACATAAAAAAAAAAAACCAAAACAAAAACAAAAAACTCTTGTAATATACAAACAATATTCTTAGTATTTTGATGAACTTTCTTTTCTTTTCCTTTTTTTTCCTTTTTTACTCTATCTTTTTTCCCCCTTTTTTTTTTCTTTTGAACAATTGACATTTCTCTATATAATTGACGGCTTGGCTTTTTTTAGATTGGAATATAGTGGTTGTTTTTTGTATATATATGTTAGCTCGTTTTTATAGTATCTGCCTTTGCCTCCATTATTGTCATAATTTTCATAAAAAAGCATCATTCATTCAAAAACAATTAGTGTTGACGATATTTATTTACCTTTGCATTTCGCATGTGCTTTATTAATTGTTGGTAATGATTTATTTTTTTGAAACAATAATTGAAAAGAAATTAGTTAGGTTCATTAACTTTTATATATATTTTTTTACATTATTGAAAAAAAAATTTCATATCAAAAAAAAACTTTAATTTTAGCACAAAAAAAAAGAATAAATTAAAAAAACTTTTTGTAGTATAGCAAGTACACTTTTTTTTTTTAAAAAAAAATAAATTAGTTTCCTCTAATAGAAACTTCAAAAAATTAGATTCGCTTGTTAATCTATTGAATTGTTACAATGATCCTTCTTAAACTGAAAAAGAATAAAAAACATCAATAATCGCGTAAATGTTGATACGCGTTTTATCACATGAATTATGAATAAAGGAGATCATTGAAGCCAAACCGCAGCATATTCCGTGATCTTCTGTCTCTCATCTTTAATTCATGAAACACGCGTGATAAAAAGCAATGGGGATGACAGATGACAAATGGATAACCCCGCGATTATGTGATTTTTGTTGTACCAACAATCTTTGAAAAAGTCACGAGATGTTTAACCAAGAAAAAGATATTTTTTTTTTGTAGTAATTATAGTAATTTAGTAATTGTTTAATTGTTTAAATACATCTATTGTGTTATCTTCTAAATATTATTATAAGAGTGTAACATAAAGAAAGAAGTGTTGCAAAAATGACGTATTTGGTTAGTTAACACATAGTCCTGAATAACTTTGCTGCTAAAATCTGTTTATGTCTTCGCCGCTTTTTTTATCATTCCCATAGCTAGACTTTAAGCCTGTCTTATATTTGTCCCTCCATCCCTTATTTCATTATTTTTCATACAAAAAAAAAAATTCACTAATTCATATTTGCCCGACCTATTCCCTCCCTGCTTTTCAACAAATCATCGTGTAAATTTTTTTTTTTAAAAAAAAAAAAAAAAAAAAAAAAAGCAAAAAAGCCGGAAAACTTTTTATACTTCGCTTTGCTTCTATTTTTTTTTTTTTTTTTTTTTTTTTTTCCCTTTACCAACTTTTTTCTTTATAACCAAAAATCATTTAATCATAATTTCATAACGAAGCAAATAAAAGTTTAATTCGTGTATTTTTTTATAGATATTATCAACAATACAATAATATAATACACTCATTATTGAACTTTTTCGGTGGCAGTTCCTTTGGTTGGAAAATATATATATATATATATTTTTTCTTTACTTGAGTTTGTCTAGTATAAACCTTTTTGAAGCATATTGGGTCTCAAGTAGATAAATCAAAATATATAATATATATATATATATTTTTTAGCTGAACTCATCTTTATTTGATAAAGATTGTTCAATATCTGTTTTTCGTTTATATTATTATTCGTGAATTTGGTTTCACCCTTGTTGGAAACTAGCAATGAAAAACAGCAAAGCTTCAACCTTTAAAGTAGACACTAATATGGCTTCTGAAGGTTGCCAATCACCATCACCTTCAACACCAATGTCGCCTCTCAACTCAAGTAAAAAGTCAACGACAACGTCTCCTTCAAAAGAAAATATTTCTCCTCAATTTAGATTACCAACGGTTGCCAACATTTCTTTGGCTCCTACTACTACCACCACCGTGGTCACAACCACTACCACTACAACAACTTCCTTCCCCCCACTGCTATTGAAGCCACCCCCTTTACCCAAACATTTAGATCCCAAGGAATATCCTCTTGCTGATACTCCAACTCCTCCTGCTTTGAAACGTTTTTGTTTTGATTTAAATGGTCAACCAGCTTATATTCGTGAGGATGAAGATTCAGAACAACAAATTGTCAAGGTGTGTTAACCTTTGTTCAAAATTAGTTATATTATCAAGTTTATTCATCTGCGTTTTTCCAAGGTTATCATATCATTTCAGGACTTTTGTTTTGTTCCTTTGTTTGAATCATATATTGATGATACCTGGTATATATCATAAGATGGATGGGGAAAAAAATAATAAAAATTTTTTTTTCGTTCGTTGAGATATAATAACTAATGTTTTGTCAAATTCACCCCTCTAATTTGATAACATATTTAGCTTCAAGAAGCCCTATATAATATGCGAGCCTCCGGTCCAACCACTTCGACATCAAAAACTGTTAAAACGAGTTTAAATCATCCAACGTTTAATGATAATTACTCGGAAATGAAAACTACAAGTACTGTTTCTCGTAAAAGACCCGCTTCACCTGTTGAGCCTTCTTCATCATACGATTTCCCTACTTCAACTTCCAGCCAGCAACTGTCAAATAACTGCAACGGTTCGCTTTCTCATAGTTCTTTATCTCCACCACATAAGAAAGTTCGTGCAAAGGCTGTCGGAAATTTACCGGAACAAGAAAGCGAGCTGGTCTCACCACAGCAATTGATGGATTACGATCCTCGTACTCCCAGTTCTAATCAAGTAAATATACTGAGAACTCCCATGAACAAAATTCAGGAAGCTTCACCTTCGATCATCCCGATGACTCTTCAACCAATTCCTTCTACCATTTCAACTTCAAGACATTATAATAATAATACTATTTCATCATCGAACCTTGGCATGGATACTCCATCGACTACAAGAAGTACTCATTCTTCGGCTTTACCATCGCCATCCCTGTCTCCTATTGCTGGAGTTGCAACTACAAGTGGGACAAACCAATTTGATAATTTCTTTGCTGATCACAATGATAACGACGATGTAGATGATGATGACATAACCGTTGATGAACCTATTTCTTCAGTGAACCATCCTGATAGTTGGAATTTACAACAATCAAACAATTTCATGACTAATTCAACTCATTCTCCTAACCTTTGGGATTTGAATACCATGTTGGCGACATTCGATGCCTTACCATCGTCAATGAAATCTTACATGCTTTTTCAACTTCTTAGACGTTGTCCTACCAACACACTTCAATACGTCAGCAATATTATCTTACCTGCATTAAGAAAGGATTTTGTTGGGATGCTTCCTATCGAACTTAGTTTACATATAGTAAAATATTTAGATGCCGATAGTATGTGTAAAGCGGCTCAAGTAAATAAAAGGTGGAGAAATGTAATAGATGGAGATAGTCTAACGTGGCAACGTCGTCTTATGATGGATGGTTTTGGTGTTGATGAATCGGAAGAACAACGTGCCATTTCCGAAAATTGGGGACTTTTACGTCCAATAAATTGTTCACATAATAGAAGTAGGCATCTGGAAGGTACCAATAACAATCACGAAAGTGGTACATCGTCTTCTGAAGAAAGAACTATTGTAGAAGCTGATGATGATGATACTGATAATATGAGGGTTGTTGCTGAAGATAAAATCGAAGATTCTTCGAGGTTAACACCATATAATCAAAATGACAATAATAATATGACTGTCGATGATATGGATTATATAATAATTGAAAAAAGTAATGAATTGGAAATAGATAATATTGATCATGATATTTTACAAGATTCTCACACGCTCTCACCAACAGGTACTGATGAACCTTCTTCTTCAACAGGTGCCAGCTCTTCATTATTTGATAAAGACTACTCTTCATCACAAGATAAAGGAAAAGCCAGGGCTGATGGGGATTGGAATAGTTATAGTGTGGATGAACAAGAACCTCATCAAGATGATGATCGAGACCGACCTTATGATGGAGACGATAGCGATGTTGATGCAATGTCTCAAGAAAGTAGTGACCGCGCCGAACTTTCCGAAGAAAGGCTCCCGCTATCATCCTCGGCCGATCATCCTTATAAAGCCATCTATCGTCGTCATTACCTTATGCGACAAAATTGGCTTCATGGACGTCATAAACATATCTCATTTCCCGGTCATGGAAATAATGTCGTTACATGTCTACAGTTTGATTCCGAGAATATCATTTCAGGTTCTGATGATCAGTGCATCAATGTTTACGAAACTTCCACCGGTAGATTGATTAATCGACTTGTTGGCCATGATGGAGGCGTATGGGCACTACAATATGTAAACAAAACGTTGGTATCAGGTTCTACAGATCGTACTGTGCGCGTATGGAATCTTGAAACTGGTGCATGTACTCATGTATTCCCAGGACATACCAGTACGGTTCGTTGCCTTCAAATAATAATGCCGCAAAATGTTAATACTAATCCCAATGATAAACCAATTGTGGAGCCACCGATTCCGCTGATTGTTACCGGCTCAAGAGATTCGACTTTGAAGGTTTGGCGTCTTCCGAACCTTGAAACAGATCAACCATTTCAACCTGCCATCCCTTCGTCACCTACCGATAATACACAGTATGCTGATAATCCCTATTATATACGTACGCTTTCCGGACATTCCCATTCTGTCCGTGCTTTAGCGGGTGTTGGCAACACTTTAGTTAGTGGTAGTTATGATTGTACGGTTAGAGTATGGAACATTATGAGCGGTGATTGTGTTTGGCGATTACACGGACATACACAGAAAGTGTATTCCGTTGTACTGGATGCTAAACGCAAAAGATGTATGAGTGGTAGTATGGACGGTACTGTAAAGGTTTGGAATTTAGAGGATGGAACGAATATATGGACATTGGAAGGTAAATTTACTTGTCTTGCCATAAAAAGTAATGTCCCTCGTTCACAAAAGTCCTTGTATATTAATGTCGATGTTATTTCCTTAATAGGACACTCTTCTCTTGTCGGTCTTCTTGATCTTTCACACGATTATCTTGTCTCAGCAGCTGCTGATTCGAGTCTTCGTATTTGGAATCCGGATGATGGTACGTGCAAACACGTTTTAACTACACATACTGGCGCAATAACGTGCTTTCAACATGACGAGAGTAAGGTCATTTCGGGTTCAGATGGTACCCTTCGCATGTGGGACGTTAAGACTGGACGTCACGTGCGTGATTTATTGACCGGGTTAAGCGGTGTATGGTAAGTTATTATAATAGCCATTCCATTCTATTTTTTTTTTTCCTTAATAACCTAAATTTACCTGTAAAAATAGGCAAGTTAGATTTGATGAACGCAGATGTGTGGCCGCAGTTCAAAGAAATTCAGTGACATGGTTCGAAGTTTTAGATTTTGGTATATACGGAATTGAAGACGATGATGGTTCACATGAGAATAATTGTATAGATGAAAGTGGCAATTGGATTGACAGAAGAATAGTTGTGGGATACAATGGTAGTAGTGAGGAATAATAATAATAGAAATTCACAAAAAAAAAATTAATATGTTGTCGTTATTAAAGATAGTTTCAGCGAATTATATTATTATGACCTTTTTAAAACATTTGTTAATATGACTTCCATCTTTTTGAACATTAATCTATTTTTTTTTGAAGGGTTTTGACAATTTTGTATTAATCACTTATGCTAGAAAATAGTGGTCTGTCTTTAGTTACTTGTTCATATATTAAAAAAAAAAAATTCATTTATACCTTTTTCAATTTACCTTTAATTGTTATATATATACACATATATTGTCTATTATTTCTGTTAATTACATATTAAAAAAAAAAAAAAAAAAAAAAGAAATTTAGAATATAACACATTATATAATAATAACCTTTTTAATTTGTAATGATTTCAATTACGAATATTATGCATAATTATTTCTTATTTCTTGAAGTTATATATACCTTTGTATTTTATATATTTCTTAGAAAAAAAGTATTATTTAAGTAAAAATTTATTACCATATATTTTAATCTTTCAATAAACTTTTATTTGCACACATCATTAAAGTATAAAAATAATATATAATTCGCGTGATAAATAGATAGGATTAACCCTTAATTATATTTAAAAATGAATAGTTCTATCTTATTTATAATCAAATTAAATATAATAAATATTATTTATATAAAATTGTATATATATATAAATTTGTAATTGGTCAATTTTTGATTAATTAAATAAATAAATGATTAATTTTTTAATTCTAATGATACTTGAAATGTTTTATTTAAATATTAAATTCAAAATAAGTTTTTTATTTAAAAAAAAATTAGTAAAAGATATCTTTAAATTTTATCAGTCAGTCGTTAGACCAATTTCAGTCGACTCAGCCGTTCGTCTGAGTCGTGACTCTCATTTGAAATTAGCAAAAATAATTGTATTATCTAATAATTAACAAAAAATTTTTTAAATTGAAATATTTATTTAATTGAGAATTTCACTTTATATCAAATTTGGAACAGCGACTCGGTCACGAAAATTCCAGAGTCGAGTCGACAATCGGTTAATTGAAATTATAAATGTTGTATAATCAATAATAATATTAGTTAATAAATATCTAAATTATAATTTAAAAAGATTATGATAATTTTTGTTAAAAGAATTTATTTGTAAATGCAAAACTATAATTTGAAAATATGGATAATTACAAAGAATGTATGAAATACAATTTGTTCCGAAGAACCATAATTTGATTTTGATATTCAATTTGGACAATTTTTTAAAAATAACATAATTGGAAAATCACGTAAATACAAAAGATATTAAATAATCATTTTTTTTTTTTTTCGTATTGACAGTTGAAATTTTTTTTTTGAGATCTCCAATTTGAAATCTATTCCTAAATCATTAAACAATTTTTTAACTAAGTGTTTTCGTGTCATCTTGGATTTTCTCGTTTGGTTTCTGTACATCTTTATGTTTATTGTCACCAGTCTCCTCTACACTAACACCCATTTTATCAAAGTCCGTAGGTTTTCCTCCTTCCTCACATAACGTATCAGTTGACTCTTGCTTATGCGGATTATCGATAACCGAAACAACATTTGATCGCACAGTTATTAACCCCTCTAATTTCGAATTGTTTTCGTGATCTTCTTTGATATTGTTATTCGCATCACTGGATTCTTGAATCTTTATGATTGGGGATTTCGAATTTGATGATGAAATTTCTATGGATGTATCACTAGTATTCGGGGTTATAATAGTAGTGACAGTTGCTAATGATGTCGAATCTGAAGTTTGTATTGTATCGGAGGATTTAAAGGCTGATTGAAAATCCGCTGTCCAATCTGCAACGGTAAGAAGTTGCTTACTTTCCTGTAAACTAGAATGCCATTGGCTAGAATTATCCTAATAAATGATGAATTAAGTAAATTAAAAAATGTTCGCTAAGAAATTGAAACGTTAAAATCAAATAGAATCTACCTCATCATCACTATCACCTCTAAATTCTTCATCTAAAGATGATCGGCGATTTTCGAAAGGATCACCCTATAAGAAATAGATCGGTAAACAAAAATTTGAAAATAAAAAAAGACAAAGATAGATTTATTACCTCAAGCATGTTAGGAGTCGCGAAAGTTCCTCTCATATCAAGGTCATCTCTGTCAAAATCATCACTAATTTATTAAAGATAAGGATATCAATAAAATAACTGAATCTATTAAACGATTAATAATAGAAAATTTAAACCAACCCAATCCACCCTTCATCATCATCCTCACTATCATCATCATCAGATGAACCAAATTTATCCGGTAAATCGTTCGTAATTTGTTGACATAAATACCGCGCAAACTTCAAATTTTTCGAATATTTTTTTTTAGAATTTTTTGTTAAAAAGGTAAAAAGGAATATATTTAAGTTTATCCAATAAATAAAAAACAATATACAAACTTGGTCGCTTGCCATGTCACCGCCTTCGACAGCTTCAATAGTATCATCATCATCATCATCATCACTTTCTTCGCGACTAGGAGGCATGGTATCATGAGTATTTGGACGATGCCCACCTAATGGCTCACGATCACGTTTTCTTGTCTCAAATAATGTTTTAGATACATATTCCTGCCAATCTTCAGCCGCAATAAAATCTGCAATTAACAAAGTTGTCATTAATATTTAAAACAAAATTTTCATTTCACCACCATGTCAAATCACAGAAACCAACCTATCACTTTCTCTCCGATCTCTACTGCATAATTATCCAACAATTTAACTACTTCTTCTGCGATAAAAGTTAAATGTCCCATATAGCCTAATCTAACGCCCTTTGGTTTTTCACTAACGTACAGATACCAAAATGAAATAATTAATAATCAGAATGAATTAAAAAAAACACGCATTCAAAAAAAAAACAAAAGAATCACCATACACTTCACTATCGTTTAGTCTTTGTGCCATCGTAATACGTTTAGTAAGATGTCCATCGGTAAAGACCTTTAATTATAAAATAAAGAGAATTTACATTAAGGTTTTTAACAAGGTATTATAAACATTATTTGGAAAAATTAAATATTATATTTACAGAAATTGCCAGTGTCTTATTATACCCAATATCCATTCTTCCATTAAATATTTGAGTAATCATATCGTAAACCACAGTATGTAGGAAATTATTCCATTTATAATTAAAGAATAAATCCTTAATAATGATCAAAGAATTAATATTATATAATTTTTAACTATAATATTTAAAAAATAATATTTTTTTTTTTAAAAAAAAAAAAGATTACCAGGCATGTTGGTATAATTTTGTGCTCAACAAATTTGAACTTTAATATATCGCCTACCGGCAACTCTGAAGATACCGGCCCGTTAGAATTATCAGTTGGTGTGACATATTCTGAGCCCGATGATTCCTGTGTTTCTTCAAAAATGTCCATTAGTATCGGTGAAGAAACAGGATTTGTGGATTGTTCCACGGCGATTTCTTCTTGTTGTGAGTCCTTTTGCTTTGTATCTTCATTTCCTTGAATATCCATGGCTGTTTGAAATTCGTCAATTTTTTGAGTTTGGTAATTTGAATTAGAAATATTTGAACCTAGTACTTGTCCGTAGTCATTGTAATCTTCTACACGTTTTAACTCGAAAAACCCGTTGGTAGGTGTATCATGCCGAACAGAATTAAGCAAGCTCATATTTGAACAATGTAATAATTCTGCAAGAAGTTCGCAAGTTCTGAACCTCTCAAATCCAAGTGGAACTATTTTACCTATCGTTGTTTCAATTTGACCCGACTATTTTTGAATTTATTTTAATACGTATAATAAATTATTTTTAGAACTACCCAAAATGATAAACTAGTTCGAGATAAGATTTTTATAACAATACCACTGATTTAGGACTGTCCAATAAAGCCTTAAACTCCCCAACTCGATTAGCCAATACTCTTAACATATCGCTTAAATCAACCACTGGATGCTGTTGAAGTTGAGACATTGCATCTTCATGATAGTCGCTATATTTAAGAATGATCAATAATGGTTCAAATACCAAAAATAAAATAAAAATTCCTGCATACCTATTATTCTTTTGAATTATTTGAATAAATATACTTATACCATTTATTAATGTAGAAGTGGAATTTGGAGCTACTGGATCAAGCATATAATCGACAAGCCGTGTTACAGTTTTTTCACTTTAAATTATAATAATCATTAAAAAAAAAACATTCCGCGTTGTATAGATCGCTAAAAATTCACAACAATCAACAACCTGATAAGATCTCTACTCAGAGCATTTGGACCGACACCACCTTGATCAGGATTACTCGATTGAGAAATGGCAACAATATCAATCAGAACTTGAGTAACTGTTGAATGCACCTAAAAATTACATAATAATTTTTAAACCGTGCCAAAAGAATCAATTATATATGTATATAAATTAAAAAATTTTCTTTACTTCAGGGTCAACATTCGGGTCCAGCTGAGAAATTAATGCATCAAGAAGTCCTTCAGAATTCAACCACTATATATTCAATGAATAAAGGACAACAATTCCATAATCATTAAGACATGAGATATTACGTTGTACTAATTTCAATTTTGATATGATTACCACTAACATCAATAACCCCAGCACCTTCCGGGTACTCCTCGACACTAATTAATTTAAGTAATAATTCCACAATAGCTGAATTTTCCAAATGATTCAACATTTTTTTGACGACATTAGGAATTGATTGAATGAATTTAACCATCTTAGAATCAAAAAATGATGTGAGTGAAAAAAAAATGATGATGATTACCAAAATCAATTCTTCCTAAGCTAATTACCTCGTTCATCTTTTTCTGCATGAATACTACATTAACTTTTGTAAAATGGCTTGCTTGTGAAGGATCTAATGGTGGAGGACGGTCTAATAATTGCCAAAACGAATTAAGCAAATCTGCATTATCGATGACGGCCTCACAAATAGCCCAAATTTCACAGGAAAGGACCTCGCATGCAACATATGGATATCTAATGATTAAATAAAAATAAATGAATTAATTTATAAATTTATGATAGAAAAGAATTCGTAAAAGCTCGTATTTTTTACTTGAATTTTTGTCTCTCGTCCAAATCATCACGAACTATATAATTAAGCAATTGTGACAAAATTACGGGATCACGAAGGCTACAGAATAATTAAAAGAGATCTAAAGATAATAACAAAAAAAAAAATTTTTTTTTAAAAAATAATTCTCGAGAAATTATTTATTTAAGCTTTTACTTTTAAGACATTTTTTTTCTATAAGGGGCCAAATTTTAAAATAGAGTATGATAAAAAGGATACTATTCAATCAGTTTATTATTATGCGCTTTGCATTCTTGAATTAAATCATCTTCGTCTAATAATTCCTCCAAGGTTAGATCTTCCTTATCAAGAAGTCCGTCAATTGCAGAATGGTTTAAGCCGAGTCTCCAAAACATTTTTTTATTTGGGTTTATACCAAGGCTTTTAGGGAATTTTTAGAAAAAATTGGTAGTTTATTAGTTCAATTCAGTAAAAAAATCTAAAAAAAAAAAAATAGATATATATATAATTTAAATAAGCTACACACGTTAATTTTAGAGTTCAAACTTAATTTGATGCACAAATTACCATAAAAAAAAAAGATATAAAACTTCTTTAATTATTAGTGGTGGAAAATCTTGGATTTGTTTTCTTTACATCATGATAACAAAAAATTCATTTCTTTTAACTGTACACATGTTATGTATGTATTCATTACAAGAAATAAATCATTAATCAAAATTAATAAAATCAAAAAAAAAATACGAGTTCTAATAATTCATTTGAGAGCAAATTTTTATATAAGAATAGATTTAAATAGCCATTACGGACTTGTTTATGTGACGACAAAAATATTATCGCTATCTCGGTTTTTTTTTTAAGAAAAAAAATTTCATTCGATAGTACATTCTTTTTAGAAAGTAGGATAAAGAAAAAGAAGTTGACTAAAAAAAAAACCAAAAATAAACAAACGCGAACAAACGTTCGAAATATTTTTAATGTGAATACAACAAATGTTTTGGGGCAGAATTAACTATGAATTAACTATCGGATAACCGAAATCTACGAAATCTACGAATGGATTGATGACGTATGATATGATCCCCAATTCAATTGAAAAAAAGACTGCGCAGAGAAGGGTTTAGTGCATAACAATCAATCAACGTCAATTATACATCATTAGGGAATGGATAAATACAACAAAAGTACATCACCAAGACATCAGAATGACGAAGTATTACAAAATATGATTAGGTACGGAAAAAAAAAAAATTCCTAACTAATGGATTTACCTATTATCCATAACTAATCTTTCTTCAAACAAATCAATTATTTAGTCGATTGTGAATATCAAAAACAAATAAATATTCGGCTCATTTTCTTTTGTTTGAAAATTGTTAAATAAATAAAACAAACCTGCTTTCACACGCTCGCTCTGTCTACTAAAAAATAAGAAAGTTCCCAATTATAACTTCTTTTTCTCTGAGGGCAATAACGAAATGACAAGCCTTCATAAACGTAATCAAGAAAGAACTCATGAAGGTATAGTAAAAAAAAATAATCTATAATATTGGCCGTTTTCAAAGGTTTTAATGGTAATGTATTTTTATTTTATTAGAGAATCAGGAAAGAGCGTACATTGCTGCCAGCCATCGAGGGGTAAAAACGAAACAATGTTTAGCTTCACCTTGTTGTCTACATTCTCAACCATAATTCGTAACCATTTCTTTTGAAAAATTAGGATAGAAGTATGGAAGCTCGGATAGAATCGGCTCGCAAAGCTTCAGAAATTCACAAAAAACGTACTGGCAAAGCTCTTCGTATCACCCCAGAGGATGTTAGAAATGAAGAGATGTATCAAGAAATTGATCCTGAAGAAGAAACCAAATTAGAACAGTTTCAGCGCGATGTGATTGGAGAACCCCCTCGCTCTCAAGGTCGTAGTACCCGCTTTAATGAAAAATAACGTATCCCTACACAGGGAGAATGAAATCCTTTGAAGGATGGTTTTTTTGATCCGTTTTTTTAATGAAGTTTATTCTATTTTTTTTTCTTCTTGATTCGCTCATTGACTTTAAAAATGAAGTTGAATTTGCATTTATCTTTTAACCTTTTCCTCTGATACGAATTGTCAATAAAAAAAACTGAAACAAGATGGTCATTGCACAGCTTAATACATAATTTAATACAGAGATTTTTTTAAATGAAGAAATCATCACGTGTGTAACGTTTAATTGTTGCAAATATATTAAAAATTTGCTTTCCCGCAGCCGATTTATAAGGCAAACAAACAGTAACACGATAGGAATGAAATATCAATTCTTCCGAAATATTTATTTATAATGCAATGTCTGTCCTTCTCCATCAATTTATCATTCAACGTCATTCAGTTGGTGTGTGCTTTTTTCATGAATAATCCAATCCAATCAAATCAAATCAACCGAGGTTCATTGTTGTTCCGAATTTTTGTTACAACGATTTCTAGATATATTATTACCCCACATTTAATATTTAATATGCAAAGAAAAAAAAATCACAAAATTAAAGAGAAAAAAAATATAAAGTGTCATTTGCCTCCTGCATTTATAACGCCAATGAAATGAGAGGATTGTTTTTCAATCTTGTAGCACATTTATTGACATCACTTTACATTATCCCGTGTTGTGGCGTGGATCTTTCTTTGAAAACCCCAAAAACTGGCACCTTTTTTTTTTTTTTTTTTTTTTTTTTTTTTTTTTTTTTTATATTACTATCCTCTTTCTATATTGAAATGAAAAAAGAGAGAGACAATTGCAAAATCTGACGTTCATGATTAAAAAAAAAATTAATAATCTTAATCTTCTCTATAACTCTCCATTATATTCCTTGCAATATGCAGTGTATTTATTATGTATCGTTACATCTCAATTCTAGCGACAAATCGAGAACCAATTCTTTAATTCGAAACGTAAGCAAATGTAAAAGCAAAAGCGAAGCAATTTTTGGGGCATAAATTGTTGTTCTGTGGGGAGAATATAATAACAAAGTAAAATGCATGTCATTCATTCGATTTCAGCGTAACATGCATCGTATGTAATGTTCGTTTTTATTTTATGCATTAGAAATAATTTATTAAATGGTTAAAATAAAATGCAGTGTTTAAACTTTTCAAATAATGGTGCGAGTTTATTTTAATTGGCCATAAACAAGAGATTAAGTAGTCTTTGTTTCTTTTTAATCGTTATTCATATTTTTTTTTCCTGGATTAAATAACTAAAACGGTCCGTTCGCATGATAACAAATCGGTAAGGAAGAAGAAAGAAAATTGTGGGGCAACGAATAGAAAAGGAAATGAAATGTGTAACAATGTATTAACTCTGTATGCAAACGGAAGCTATTTGAAGCTTAACGAATCAGTACTATTATCAATTACTCCATACTTTATGCAATTGTGTCACAACAACACATGCCCCTTGAAACTTTTTGACATGACCTTAACACTGCATCTCTTTTTTTTTTTTATAAAAAATAAAAAATAAAAAAAAACCCTATCTCTAAAATACGTGATTTTTTATCCAAATAATAGATCATTTTTGAGTAACGTTTCATTTGTCCGCCTGGGTGGCTTGTGAAGTTGTTGACAGCTACAATTTATTTCAAACATTTTCCAATCATTGTTGGTTAATTATCATGAAATTATCTAATTTTGGTAAATACCTTTTTTATTTTTTTAAAAAGTAATCATTTCTTGAATATGGGGACAAACCTTATTTTTGATGTATAAAAAAAAATAAATAAATAAAATAAATAAAAACATATCGGATATTTTTTTTATATATATATATACCTTGCTTAGGTAATTACATGACTTATTGCTTTATATGAGTTGACAATTTGAGTGATATTTATTTGACAGGTTTAAAATTTTTTTTTTTTTTTTTATGAATGACTGTGGTTTCCAAATCAGCATGTATGTAATAAGATGTGCTTACGATATCAAAAATCAAAATATTTGTCGAATAAAAAAACTTTAAGAATCTATGTATAGCGGAATTCCCTTTTTTATCCTTTTGCACAACATTTTTTGGCGGGAATGAGAAAATTTAACCACGCGAGCACAATTAAAAAAAAAAAATTTTAAAACGACAACGTGGGATTATTTATTCCTTGTTTGTTAAAACTTACAAATATTCACCTTGGAAAAGGTTTAGCTTATCCTTTCAACTCTTTCCATTTTAAATGTCATTCTTGAACTTAAAAAGGTATGACAAATTTTAAGAACAATGGCAGTAATTTATTATAAGATTAAAATTATGCAGGGGGAAAATAAACCTGATAAAAAATTAACCAACAACTTACCAGAAATATTCTCAAGTTTTGGTTGGTAAAAAATTATTCGAAAAAACCAAACACAAAATAAATATATAAATAATAATAATATTAGTTTGACATATTTACATAATCAACCGTTTCAAACATGACATAATAAACATCCGATAACCAAGGAAATTGAATTTTATTATGAACGGGTTAAGGTTGATAAATCAGGTTGTGAATCCTCCTTTTTTTTATTTATGCAACACGAGGGAAAGAGATATTACTTTCGGATCTTCGGACGCCCTATCCAATTACACCAATTACAGTTTTTCAACACGGTATACCTTCTAAAATGAGTCGGGTTACGTAATATGAATTCAAAAGTTTGACATTACTTTAAAATTCAATCGTATCATCGTATCAAAGTTCGATAGATTTTAATCTTCCGCGACGTGTTATATAGGAGGTTCCTTTCCATTTCCAGGTTAAATTGATCCGTATAAATAAAATTTACAAATGTGGAGGTCGCATACTCGCATACGATATGTATTTTATGCTTCATCGATTCATTGTTTGTTGGTTTATTGGCATAGATGTATATTAAAACGTATGCATACATGCGCAATATATTTCTGTTTATGTGCACAACGAAGCTGTCAAAGAACTTTTTTTTAAGTTATAAAAATCAACGTAATCAAATGTATCTTTATGTAATTCGCAATGATGTTTTATTGTCATTTGATTATTTTAAGTCGCTTATTTGTTTGCTTTTAAATTTCATGTGCTGTTATTATTATTAAATCTTGCATTCCCTGCACGTTACATGCTCCATGATTTCAATTAGTGTAATTTTTCGAAACCTTAAAAATGAACAATGAGCCGGTCAGCAAGTCACATGATCTGATGGATCTAGATTTTTATACTTGAGTTGGCGTGATCCGCCAATCCACAAATCCTAACCACTTAAAGAACTTTATCATCAGACAATAATAATACTTAAAATAACTTATTTTAATAAAAATGAATATAAAGACCATGAAAAAAAACTTTTTATCGAACGACTGTATGTCAATAAACGAAAATTGGAAGAAAAAATTTTCTGTGGCTTGTGGCGTATTAACAGTATAAAAGGTATCACATTTATTTATTTTTTTCCTATGTAAATTTGCTCATATAATTTTGTTACACTGAATTACCATAATCGATTAGTAAGGCTAATGTAAGCAAGTATTTGATTGCAGCTTATGATATTGCATATATTCGCATCCTCAGAGAAACTAACACCTTCGGGAAAAATTTTTACAGTATTTTTTTTTTTATTACTTTTATTTTATTTATTTTATTTTATTTATTTATTTATTTATAGAGAAAAACATATATATATATATATATACAATAAATACTGTAGCATAAATAAATAAATAAAAAATAAATAAAGGTAATAACAAAAATTTATAATTTCATTATCAAATATATTTAATAACATTTTTTTTGCTGTCGTTCCACGTTTATTAAAACCTTTTCTGCAAACTTCCTGTTTGCAACAACATATTGCTCCACAAAAAAAACTGTTTTTTTATATAAACAAAAAAAAAAATCAAAAAAAAATTTCCTGATAAATATAGCCCTTGAAATATATTTTTTTTTATGACCTGATTTTACTGTTCAGTTCACTTCGTTCACCGCTTCTTGTGTGTGCTAAACAATAACGTCAACGACTCAAAGTTCCTCCTTTATTTCAACCATAATATATCTTCATATATATATATATCACTTTGTAACTTTGATTGTTTATTACGTTGACGTTTTTGCTTCATTATTGTTTCTTTAAAACGTTTGCATATCCTATATCAGTAAACGAAACGTTACTTGGTTCTTATTCCCACTTCAACAAAAAATTATCATTTTTTATCACCTTTCCTTTTTTTTTACGCAAGATTCTTTTCTTAACCTTTTCTCACACACAAGCTTCCCGATTACGTTTGTACTGTTTTTTAAAAAAAAAAAAAAAATCAATTACACGAAACACATCAATCGTCTTTCCAATGGATATAAAAACACTTCTAAACACAAATGATGAACGTCGCGGACTTACCAGTCCATCCCTTTCAAGCACAACAAACGAATCAATTACTGATTCGGAACCAATCGTAGATAATGACCGCCCATATGAATGTTCTTGGCCTGCTTGCGTGAAGGCCTTTTCACGTAGGTCCGACCTTGCTCGACATCGACGAATCCATACAGGAGAAAGACCATATCATTGTGATTGGCAAGGATGTGGCAAACAATTCATACAACGCTCTGCTTTGACAGTTCATTTCCGAACCCACACAGGCGAAAGACCACATATTTGTGAATATCCAAATTGTAGCAAGTCATTCAGCGACGTAAGTATTATACAATAGAGTAAATGTTTTTTTTGACTTTGTACTAACTTTTATTCAATCAATTCAGTCTTCATCATTGGCCAGACATAGAAGGACACATACAGGCAAAAGACCTTATGTTTGTTCACACTCTGGGTGCGGGAAGACATTTACAAGACGAACAACTCTCACAAGACATCAAAGATCTCATGATCCCCATTGGAAGGAGTATAATACGTGTGTAATATTTATATATTATTATTATGTTGATTTTTACACATTATTAGTTAGTTTTATGTTATGATACCTTTGCGACAAATAACGTCTCGCAAACTTTATTTTTATCTTATTATTATTCTTTTTGCTATTGTTTTTGGTAGCACTGCATAACTGTTCTTCAACTTTTATCTTAATGATCACCATTGTTTATTTACGTATTTAGAGCATTTGAACCACGTAAACAACCAAATTCTATCCCTATCACAATGTCCCGCGGATGTAATGCTCAAAGCTACGGACCTCCAAGCCCTCCAAGTCCTCCTACACCCACTGATAGTCATAAGCCAGAAATGTCTGTAGATTATCCTTATCAACATCAATATCCTTTGATCGGCAATTATGTTCTTCCGGCCATTAATTGCTTATATTTACAACAGCCAATGGAAACCAGTTTAACATCCAGCACCCGTATTACCGCATTCAAGAAAGTCGTTAAAGAAAACAACAATGATTCATACAAGTTCGGCTATCCATCTCCCGTTGAGGCTCCATTGTCATTACCTTCCACTCATGACGAACGTGATTTATATTATGCCTCCTCCATAAGAATGACTTATTAACTAACTAACACACAATAAAAATAATATGCTTCACACGGAAAAGAAAAATATCGTTTTTTCTTTTGAAATCGTATTGCTGGAACAATATGATTTTTTTTAAAAAAAAATATATATATATAATATATATGTACACATATGTATATCTCGAACTTTCGTTTACTTAAAAAAAAAAAAAAAAAAAAAAAAAATAGAAGGCCAGGCAGAAAAAGGGATTCCTTAGTTAATATTACCTTCCCCCGATTAGTTTTAAATTTTATATAAGCTCAACAATTCCAAATTATGATTAATTTTTTTGCATATCCCTTTTTAATATATTACGCCGATATTAAAATATAAACAAAACCCCCTCCCATTTGTAAGATATTTCACATAATTTCATTTATAACATGCACTAAAAAAGAGATTATATGCTACATTATAACAAAAAAATCCCTTTACATGAATTTATTTTCACATTTTCGCGTTTTTTCTCTTTTTTTTCATAATCATCAATCGCATCTATCACATCGTATATATTAATTACGTTTTCGAAGAGATAATTTCTTTAATTACAGCATCGTTTTTTTTTTACACTGATCGATCAGAAATTTTTCGGCATTAGACTTTTTTTTTTTTCCTTTTCTTTTTAATAGGGGATTCAAATTAACAAATTTAATTCAATATATGTATATATATATTAATTTAAGAGTATTTGGGTAATATACGCGATTTTTCGCGTACATGCTTCTCAGGTTGATGGTAGAAATAATTCGTCGTTTTATTTTTCGTTATACATTAATCATCATACCTTAATCTCACATAATTTTTCTGTTCGATATTCCTAACAAATACTTCCTTTGATTTTCGATCCAAATACCTCAATTCAGAAAAAAAAGGAAAAGAAAAAAAAAATCACACATAGATGAAATTTCTTTTCGATACCATAGATTCAATTTAATTATAAAAAATTTTTTCATTTCATTTTCTCTCTTCTTTTTTTATTATATAACCAAAAAATTATAAACAAAAGTAATAATAATTTAAATATAAATACGAAAATTAATGTTGTAAACTCCCGTTTTAGAAAAAAAAAAACAAAAACAAAAACAAAAAATGATGATAATTATTATAGATACGCGACAAAAAAAGTTTCGTAAAATCTAATGAATTGGCAATAAAAAAATTGGTTGAATGGCACCTAATAGAATAAATTTTAAACCTGTCTACTTTAAAATGTTAAAAAAATTTTTATAAATACGTTAATGGTCGTACTAACCGGTCAAATATCCGAGAAAATATTTTTTTACCGGATTTTATTTTCTTAAAACCGGCTACATGTATGTAATAACCATTAATTTATTAAACTTGCTCCGAGTAAAACAAATTAATGAAATTCTCGTAATCCTTTTTATGATATCATCCATTGTATTGGTTGTATAACGAATATTTGATGATTCGATGAGTTCTTTTAGATCTATTTCATTTCCACTAGTCTTGAAATGAAAAAAAAAATGATTATCAATGATCTCTTTTTTTTCTTTTTTTTTGATTGTTGGTTGGTACATAAAAAAAAATTTGCCGGTGAATCAGTAACATAAAATTTTTTGGAATCTGGAATTTACAATACAAATTATTGGCTACCGTACACATGACATTTCGATCAATGGATTTTGTGACATTTAAGATTTATCGTTTTATTTTATTTTTGGCACCAAAAATTTTTTTTTCTGTTTGACAGTTAATTAGGCGCACATTATAGTGCATTTTGGTTGTCATATTAGAAATTAAACCAAAATTAGATTTTGATATTTCTTTGTTCCAGTTAATTCACCAAACATTGTTCGGACCGGATAAGATTTCGATAGATTGGCGCATGTGCACACACACACATGGCGCAATGTAAAGTCATCAAAACAAAGATTGCATTTCGAATCAGTAAAATCCAAGTTTGTGTTTATTGAATCAAAATATATATGCAAAACAGACTTTTTGATGCATAACAAAGAAACAAGTCAAATTTTTTTTTTGTTTACCTTGCATAATAACTATAAACCAAATTTAGAATTATGTTCTAATAAGTTAGGTTTGAATTGAATTGTTCGAAAATATTTTTGTTTTTATTTTTAATTTGAGGAAAATGATATTTAATAATCGGAGCTAGTTTAATTATGATCACAATCACAAACTCGCTTCATTATTGTTTGTTTATATTGTTTATATAATAAATAAAGTCCGTGCAAACTATAATATTAATTTTTTTCTTTTTTGGTTCCAAATCTTTGGCACTGATTTCTTTAAATGGATTGCATAAAAATTTTTTGAAAGTCACTATCACAAAGTTTGGGGGTTCGGTTTTTTTTTTTTTTTTTTTGCAACATTTTTGATATATTGTTAGAACAATGAAATTTTCGGATTTCGGCGCCTTGCCATTAAAGTTTAGATTTCATTTAGTGAAAATTTTATAAATGGGCGCTGATTGCTTAATCGCACATAATAAAAAAATCAATGCAACAAAAATTAGTTCTAGAATTATGATAATCTGTATGTGAATTTGCATTGTACATATTGTATGTAAAATTCAATTAAAAACAATATATACTAAAAAAAAAAAAAAAAAAAAAAAAAAAAAAAACTATTTTTTTCGATTTGGGAATTTTGTTCAACTTAAATTATTGGTGTGCATGATATTTACTAGTTACGAAAATTTAAAAAGGACATATTTTTGATGTTTTTAATAAATTAAAAATCTTTTGGAATAAAGTTTAATAAATTTTAAATTATCTGAATCTTATTTTTTTTTTACAAATATCTAATATAAATAATATTTAAGTTTTTTAAATAAATTACAAATCTTACATAAATTAACATTTATGATTAATAAAAATTTATATTAGAATTTTTATATTTAAATTAATAATTAGAGGCGTTTAAAGGAAAAATTTATTCTAGGCGATTGGGCATAAATTAAAATTTTATCGACATTT